>JAMKCH010021881.1:0-67500 GCA_023653785.1 Ophioderma brevispina | reverse complement strand
TACTATGTTTGTGTTTTGAGATAAAATTTTTTTTGAATATTTTGGAATGTTTTTGGTTTTTGACCGGAAGTTCCCCCTTAATGACCTTTGACCCCCCATTCCGAGCACATCGTTTGTGAATGGTCTTAAGCTGCTCCGTATGTATGAGTCGTGACCATGCAATGTTGCATAGAGCAGATAGCTATTTTTGAAGATTTTTTGAAGATTTTTCACATTAAGACCGGAAGTGCCACCTTAATGACCCCAGATTGACCTCTCGACCCATAACGTTTGTGAAGGGTCTCAAGCTACTTCATATGCATGAGTCACGTTACCGTGCATTGTAATCTGTAGGCGCTGAAACTTTTTGAAGGAAAATTACATTTTTGACCCCTGTGACCCCTAGATGACCCCGACAGGGGTCAAAGTCATGTGACATAAATGGGATGCCTCAGCGGTCATTCGATGTAAGTCTGGTCAGAATACGTCAAACCATGACTGAGCTAGACGCAGTTGAAATGTTGACAGAAGAAACTAGCCATGCCTGGGACATGGTAACGTACAAGACGGCCTAATTAGGAATGGTGACCCCCTTAATGTAATATGTTACAAATGTCATTAAATGTCATTTTACGTGTTAACAACTTTACAAGGATCAATATTATTGAGTTTCGACTCAATCCAAGTATGTCAGGGATTTGACCTTTTCACCCCTATAATGTGACCCCTGGGTCACATATGGGGTCAAATGTACTTGTTCTGTATTTATGATGCCACAAGGATTATCCATGACAAATTTCAGCTAAATCGGACCTTGTTTGTAGATTTTGACCTTTGACCTTGAACTTTGACCTTTGGGGTCGAGACTATATCATAGACCTCTTTTACCATTAATGTTACATCACTGCAGCAATAACGGCTGTTATCTGTCTTTTATAGGCTGAGATATAGCCAATTTGGTCTTATTTTTAGCATTTGTTAGTAAAATTGACCATTTGACCCCCTTAATGACCTTCGACCCCAATATGAAAAAAAACCTCATGGACATAGCCAAAATGCATTGTTCCAATTTAAATTAAAAAAATCTATTATGCTTTGTTCTGGAGATAAAAATTCTTGAAGTTATTTAGCCTAAAACCGGAAATGACCTTAAATGACCTTTGACCCCCAAAATAAAAATACCTTGCATACATCAGGTAACACTAATGCATATCTGAAGGTTATGTTACTCTACTATGTTTACATTTTGAGATAAAATTTTTGAATATTTTTGGTTTTTGACCGGAAGTTCCCCCTTACTGACCTTTGACCCCCATGCTGAGTACAACCTTTGTGAGGGGTCTGAAGTTGCTTCATACGTAAGAGTCACGTGACCATGCAACATTGCATATAGCAGATAGCTATTTTTGAAGATTTTTCACTTTATGACCGGAAGTGCCCCCTTAATGACCTTAAATTGACCTCTCGACCCATAACTTTTTTGAAGGGTCCCAAGTTGCTTCATATGCATGAGTCACTTTACCATGCGATGTAAACTGTAGGAGGAGATACAGTTTTAAAGAAATCACACTTTTGACCCCTGTGACCCCTGGATGACCTCGACAGGGGTCAAAATCTAGTGACATGTTTGGGCTCACTCAGCGGTCATTTGGTGTAAGTCTGGTGACAATACGTCAAACCATGACTGAGCTAGACGCAGTTGAAAGGTTGCCAGAGAGAAGAAGAAGAACGCATCAGAAACAGAACAAGACGGCCTGAGGGCCGTCTTGTAAGAAGAAGAAGAACGCATCAGAAACAGAACAAGACGGCCAGAAGGCCGTCTTGTAAGAAGAAGAAGAACGCATCAAAAACAGAACAAGACGGCCTGAAGGCCGTCTTGTAAAAATGCATCATGGGAATTATACTAATCTCAGTCAGTACAAACAAGCTAGTGATTGGTTAATGTCTGATGAGAATTGATGTTGAACTCAAACTAGTTATTGCAATAATCCTAATGTGCGTAATCTTGTGTCTGGGCCTGGCTGAACGTTATCCAGTAATTCTCAAAGGATTCTAAAACTTGTACAAATTATTACCATACCCGACTTCATGGAAATGATTGTAATCATATAGGAAATATTAAACGTGGGTGACCTGATCACGGTCTAATTTTTCATCTGATGTTTTCTCCCTCACACGGAAGCATATCACCAAGAACAGCCGTTTTCACAGCAGAATAAAAAAATGTGTACTAAATGGGCCCATAGGGTAGGGTGTTAGTTAAAGGGGCATTTCGTGATCCACAGCCTCGTCCCCCCGACTTACCTCAAAAAAGTTGAGATTTTTATATCATCTGCACCGTCAGGCTAAGTATAGTATATGTGCCCAATGTGACAATCAAATTCGATTGTCTCTGCAAGAAATTCACAATTTTGTATTTTTCTGTCCGTAAACTGACAGAAATTACAGTACAGTGGTCTATGGGAGATTGTGATACGAACATTTGCTCAAATTTTGGGAATAAGCTTTTCACAAGGATATCTAGCAAAACATGAACAAAGCAGAAGGGGTTAGAATCACAAAATGCACCTTTAATGTGGTTGACCAAATTTTGAGACATTTTCATAACATCAAAAGGAAACATTTTCTGGGCCGTAAATTTCATTGGGGTGATGAGAAAAATACAATTTTTTTCTGATGCCAAAATCTCAATTTTGATGGAGTAAAGTGGGAGACGAGGTTGTCAATAGGGCCACCCACCTTTAAAGGTGCAACAAGAGATTTCAAATAACAGGAGTCCCTAAAAAATATGAAAATTATGATTTTTGCACTGGTGTAAAGCTTTCAAGTTCTTTAAAAAATATCTCCATCTGAAAGGATTAAGCTGAGAACTGTTTCTTTGGTACCAAAATTGTGAAATTTCTCATTTCCTATAGAAGCAAATACGAAATTCAGCCTATGTTTTCTATTGAAATACAAGCATATACAAACCACCTTTTGTTTTCATTTTAAGTTATTTCTGTAGGCAAATAAAAGGTAGGGAATCTATTGCATGTCTATTCTATGAAGTCACTACATATCACAGAAAATATGGACGACTTGAAATCTCTTGTTGCACCTTTAAGTTAGGGCTTTATTCTGTCTCAAAGATTTCTTTGTAGGGGTAGAGTGGTTAAGTTGTGAAAGCATGTCCAGTAGACATGAACGCGCACACACACCTACATTTTGCTGATAACTTCGTGCACCTTTTCTTTTGTAAAATAGACACACAAGTAGCAAAATTAGACATGCAAGCCATGATGAAATAAAGGAAAACATAAGAAATGGGGTTGCACAAGTATAAACATTAGATTTAGTACACACAAATACTGGCATGTAGAGACTAGTGTTACACACATACGCAACACCCACCACATCAGATACGAACACCCCACACACCACACAGCACAAGCATGCGTAAAAGCACAATAAAGGTTAAAAGGAACATCTAAACTTGTTAGTAATAGTATTTGAAAGAAAGAAATTTTGATTTTGTTGAAGAAATTTTCTTTATATTTTACATAAGAAATGTTTTAATTGTGTGCATGTTTGTAGAAGTAGAAAAGGACCCAAAACAGTCATGTCAGTCCTTTTCTATCATTAGTTATTTGAATTGTCTGGTGTTGGATAAAGAAAATTAAAAGTATTTGCTGGTAAACATGATAGATTTTTTTTTTGTAGAAAAAATGTTGTACTACATACATTGAAAAAATTGACACTTTTGAGGAGCAAAAAAATGAATCAGCTGTGCATGTATCAGCAGGCAAATTAAAAGGACCGTTGACAAGGGTAGAAAGAACAAAATTTAAAAAAAATATAAAGTTAGGACATTTTTTGTCATCTCTGAAAGATTTAGATTGTAAATGCTGATAAGACAAGCTGGAAAAATGAAGTATGCATGCAGGCCCGTACGCAAGGGGGGTTCGGGCGTGCGGTCGCCCCCAACCCCCCCCCTTCCACAAAAGGGGAGAAGGTCACTTTTTGCTTGAATTTTTGCATAAAAAGTAAAAATTTAGCAGTAAATTTGAAAAGGAATGTCCATTTTTGGTGATGAGATGTTCAAAAAGTGTCCAAAAAAAAGGACCCTTTTAGGAGATGAGGTCCTCTTGTTACCAAAAAGGTTCACTTTACAAAAAAAGCCCCCAAGAGCCAATTTTCGAAGTCCAGCACCCCCCAAAAAAATAAATCCTGCGTTACGGCCATGATTGCACTTCCTTCTGTTTTGTCCTTCAAAATCAATATTTATCTGAAATTCTTTGTTTTCTAATAATTTTATACAAGTTTCGCAGCTCTTTTCATAAAGTGCTCTGGCAACTTTATCAGTTTTTTGTGGAGGAAACAGGACACAAATGCACAATTTTTGCTTATCCAAAACTACCCGGCATACACCTCTGTGATTCTAGTTGTACATCTCTTAATTGATTTTCAAACAAATTATTGTGTCAATAACTAAATGTTAATTTTGGAATTTTGTAATCATGCAAAACATACAACTATTATGATTGACAAGTCGGTGCTCTCAGTATTGAGTAGACCACCCAAACATTCTTGGAAGCCTGGGTGGGAAGTTTTCATTTCAAAATTGGAAAAAAAAATTCCATTGGTTGATAACCAGAGCAGGACATAGGCCTTCCCAGATGCTTTGCCAGAATTGGAATTGATCGTCATTATGCAACAGGAAACACGCACTATTTCAGAAGTTACAGACCTATCAGCCCAAAAATTTGGTGATTTGGATAAACCCATATGTGCTTGTTACGTATTTAAAAGGGTCAACCGAATCATATGCAAAAGTTAATTGATGTTGGTGTAGCCAGTGGAGCAATGCATCATGGGAAGAAGCGATTGCATGCTGTGACTCTGATATAAGATCTATCCAAAAACTTGTCAAGGGTCGTTCTTGATATTCATCGTAATGTCTAATACTTTTCACGTTTAGAAGCAGAAGTTTAGTTTAAACAGAACTTAATTTTAGATGCAGGAGGACATTGATACTTGTATTGGGTCACGATGGATAAAGAGCCAATATGAATTAACAATATGTCATCCTCAAGGACACAGTTCTCTGATTTATCCATGTCCCGGGGGGGAGTTCTTCAAGTTTGGTTTGGGTAGGGACATGGCCTCCGAGGGGGGGGGGGGGGGGAAAAAGACTCTGGAAGTAGGAACCCTAGGCTATACCCTTTTTGCAAAAAAGGGACCAATAGCTAATTAGCTTATACCATTTTTTGACAAAAAAGGGACCCATAGCTATACCGAGATGCAAATTTTTGGCCAAATTGAACCAAATTGCTATTTTCACTGCAAAATTTTGACATTTTAAGCAAAATTTGGACAATTTTGGCTTCAGATTGAGGTAATTTGACTAATTTTCCAACAATTTTTAGAAAATTTTGGTTTCCGATTAAGAAAATTTGACTAATTTTTGAGAAAATTTTGAAAAAACAACCCATTGCTATACCAAAATTGGCAGGAAAAAAGGGGTCATTGATATACCAGAAGGCTGAAAATGGGACCGATGTCTGTTGCACGTCCCCGTATGGTCTGTATGTGTGTGTTCGGGGTATCTTAAGTCCAAGGGGGTGTATTAACTAATACACCAGTGATTGAAAGTCCTTAAACTGTTCCTTGAAAATTGAAACTATTGTGCACCCTGTAGGAAAATTTAATGCAAACATTTTTGTAAGCAAAATGTAGGAATTTTAACACACAAATTTTTGCAAGCAAAATCGGGAAGAAAAGTATGAAAATTTTAGCAATTCAGCCATTTAAGACTTGTCTGCATCCCAGTGATGGATTTAAGGAAAAGGGCCCTGTCAGCAGCTTAAGGTGAGGCCCTTTAGCGATCGCGAAGCGACGCAATGTCACACTTTATTATGTGACTATGTGGGTTTCTGAGGGCCCTGAGAGTAATATTTTAGGGGGTCCTGTCAGCAGCTGCTGACACTGCTGACTCTTTCTGTTTTTCAGAAATACACTAAAGTTATGCTTAATTTCTATAAATATTTTAATATGTCAATGATTAAATACACATGGTATAAGTATTTTATCTTCTTTTCAAAAGAATGTTTTCATTTCTTATTACCTAAGCTGAGGGTGGGATTTAATACACTAAAGTGTGGAACTGTACTTGACCAGTGTGCTATATAACTTACTCTTTAAATGTAAAAGAGTGAATTTCCAATCGTTCAAGGAATTAAAATGAGGGACAACATGATTTTGAATCCAGGGATGGGGGTACTCAGTGGGAAAGGGTAGGTACATGTGCCGCCAATATGGCTCACATGTTCATCCCTTGCTATAATATGGTTGTTTCTCCACCCGTACTACAGGGCGAGTCAAAAAAAACTTGACCCTGATTGTTTCCGCCATGTGATTTTTTAAGTACCAGTATATCTAACATATTTGGTATCAACTGAAAGCTGGGTTCATGATCTTTAATTGTGCTGCAAAATCATCAAATCGGTGAGGTTGACCGAGCTGAAGTCGTTTGAATCAAGTAGTAGGTTTCTGTTCTGTCACGGATTCCACAATTTGAATATGAACGGCGTTTTCAGCGAAGGAAAAGGAAGTCAGTGTCCGAAGAAAATCGGGCTATTATTCGCTATTGCAGATATTGATTCAAAAGACGTAGTCGGCGAGATGTGAGATATATATTATTTAAAATTCAAATGGCGGACACAAGCAGGGGTCCAATTTTTTTTTTATTGACTACCCTGTATTATAGACTGGGTCATTTTTTGAGGTCATTGTTAATGCTAACGGTATAACATATGTAAGCTTGCCATTCTCTCATCTTTTCCAGATTTCATGCTTAATGCGACCCAACATGGGATAACCACCCACTTTTGAATATTTAGCTGTTTCTTAATCTTGTATATTTCATCTGGGCTGGTTCCAGAGCTTTTATTGTGGTAATTAACCTTATAATATAATCTTCTGTCTATGTTTTTTTAAGTATTGCCCTGCGTGTCTCCATCTCCTGGAGCACAGATCTGGGCTTGTGCTTTTTAATGTTTTCCTTTGTTATTATCTGGAGATTTTAATAAAGTAATGTGAAATAATATAAATGGGTTAATTTTTTTAATTTTTGGTCACAATTTACTATTAAAATGGGTCAATTTTTTCTAATTTCTGGTAAAATCAAAATGAAAGTAGTTGACTTTGCAAATTTTCAGAAAAGTTACTAACTAATGAAAATGGCACTTGCTGATAAGATTATTATGGAAAATGGGTTCGAATTCCAAATCAACTATTAAATGGTCATATATTTGTGTGGAGTTTTAAAGTAAACATTACCCGAAATGATGAAGTTGGTCTTTTGATAACTATATTCCACTCTTTTTAGAGTGAACTTTTCACTTTTAAATGCTCAATTTAAGTGAAATTTTAACAGCTCAGAGTTGTCCTTCCATTCACGTCTCCTCCTTCTCCTTCCACTCTTTTGATTTAACTTTACATTTACGACTAATAGAGGGGAGGTTTTATAGACATATATTTCAACAGGTTTATTGGCCAAACAATGCTTGAAAAAAGCCTTGTTTGGAACTTGCCTGCTATAATTCTAATTGTCCCTATAGAAATGACAGAAAACCATTGCTTGATTTCCATGTCGTGCACGACAGAAATGACTAAAATTAATTATCTTATTACTAAAGATGGCATATTCGGTTTATATTATTCACTTCAGGTGTGATCGAATATACATTGGTAAGCATTCCACAGCTGTTTGACCCCATGCAAATTGTCTCTTTTATTTTTAGAGCAATTTTAAGCAATGGCGACACAATTTTGACAACTGAGGGTGCAGGGACATGAAGAGCTATTACCTCGACAAAATCAGAAAAAATCCAATGCGGGAATTTTGCCTATGGCATACAAAGCCGTCATAATTTGCTAGGTATAGTGCCCTCTATATGCCATTTCCCATAGAAAGACAAAATTGTGTAAAACTACATTTTCATGCAAAAGTCATATTTGCCCGCAATGCAAAATTTATCAAAGGACATAGCGATAAGGAATGGAAGGACGCCCGTCTATAGTTTTCATGAGAACGATGAATTGAAAACATTCCCCACTATAAACGACATGCTCAAAGTTACTTTCGTAGTTTTCAAAAAAATCAATTCACATAACTTCTCAAAAAGTGTCTTTTATTTAAAATTATAATAGGCTTAAATGGCGGGTAATGGAAATTACAAATTTGAACCCTTTCCCCCCCAAGAACCAACACATGACCGCCTTTGCAAGGATGTGTGTTATATTAATTAGCAACATATATGGGAGTGGCATTCTGGTTCTGGGGGGGAAAGACCCCATTTTTGACATTTTGTTGTTTTTTTGGGGGGCCTGAACACACTCAATGGAATTGCAAAAAACAACAACACCCTATAACATATATACATACCATACCAAACTACGAGGATAAGGCATGCTAATCTACCAAGGGCTCTCTTCAGTAGCCTTGGATGGACAATGTTACTAATGACTGACATGCAGCTTAGGGGTATCATAAATATACTAAAATGCCAGTGGGTGTATTTGCCTCAATATACTGTTGAATGAAGACGATGATCGCCGCCACGTGAATGGGATGTTTATTAGTCGTGATGGGAGTTACTGGCTCATGATATAAAAGCGCTGTAATGGGCCCAGAAAGATTGCGGGTCATTGTGTTACATAATAGAGTTTGCTGTCCCAGTTGCCTGCATGAGACGAATTACGCCCTAATCCAAATCTTGGCCACTCAATTGCCCACTACAATAGGTATTTGGGTTTTGTTGCGCCTCATGTAAGCTCTTTGTAGCTTATGAAGGACAAAATGTCTATTAGGCATCATTTCAAGCCTCTAGAACAACGGGCCAGCTATGCCAACACTCCCTGTTTCTTCTTTTTTGGCTTTTTTTTTATTTAAGTCATAAAGGCTAATTGTTAACGGAGGCATCTCTAAGCTTTGCTTTTCCAGAGAGTATACCCCGGAAGTTTCTCAGACTTTTCTCATTTTTCTTGATAACAAGTGTATGTGATGCATATAAAACCACCTTGCATACATGATAAATAATTGCTAAAACACCAACTCAAAATTGATGATGAAATATAACAGAAGGATTATAGAGAGGCCTCCTTCTGATTTTTATCGGCCGGAGTCCTACCTAGGATGGAGTTTAGTGGCATAAATACTCCACATTAGTTGTCAAAAGTGTGTCGCCATGATATTTTGTTTTATTCTAGTTTTGTTATAATAAATGCAGACTTCAAACAGCTGTGATTCAGAATATGCAAAAAATTGGGGTTCGACAAAAAATTGAGGGCCGGTCTCTATGCGAAATGACCTCTTATGTCTCTTTAAATGAGCTAGGGACAACATGTTGAATCGGGGGGGCGTCATCATGTATCACATTACTATACAATGGCGTCATTTTTGCTTCCACTCTTTTGACACAATTACATTCAGAGAGTAATAGATTGGCATTTTGACAAATATTTAAACTTCTAACAGCCACATAACTTGCAGACCAAGTATCCATTAGGCATTACTCTGTGATATGTTATCTTGACAAAAAACATGAAATTAATCTTTCCTCAAGTCTTGCCAACATAATTAAGTAATGTTACCCCAGGTCTATGATATCTTGACATATTCAAAAAGTACAACTTGGAAAAGTGGTGGAAATTGGTTCAGAAAATGGGAGCTTATCCAATTTGTGTGCAAGGCATTGCTATTTTCAGACTTGTGAAACAGTAGCAGAGTTAAGCGTAATTGATGGAATTACAATGTATTTCATTCTGTGAGACTTGTATGGTTTGATTATTCCATTAGATTCATTTCCAATGTTTAATGGGAGCTAATGGGGTGAGGGAGCTACTCTAAGATGAAAATGGACGGGTAGGAACATGCAGCCAAAATCAAATCCCCCAACTCTTGTGCCTTCATAGCTTGGTAAGGAATGTTGGAAATCGATCATCTGGCAAGAAATTCAAGGTAACATTTATCTCTTAGTGTAGATTTTCGATATCTTCTGGACCCTTTGCATCTTTCACATTTTCTCCTCAGTTGGTAACAATGCAAACGGTCTTTCTATCCCGGGGGTTTCAAAGTTATTCGCCCACGGACCAAAGAGGCCAAATCTATTTGAATATGTTCAGGCCCAATTACACTTTATTTTCTTATCTTTTCAGTCGGATGATGGGCCAGATGTCATCAATGCGAGCTGGATTTGGCTTGTGGACTGCCAGTTGAGAACCTCTATTCTGGGAGTTTCCGTAACCAGACTCGTCTGACACACTTTTATCTGACACACTTATGAATTTGAAACCCTTAAAGGGACATAATAGCATGAAAAAAAATTCATAAGTGTGTCAAAAAAGTGTCAGATGGGTCAGGTTACAGAAACTCCCCTCTATTCTATACCTTCCTGTTCTTCTGGTAACTTGTTTGATGGCTGTAAGATCTCTTAACCTGGGAGCTAGCACACATTTGTAACACATCTCAAGTACAAAAGGTTTGAGTGATTAAATATGTTGACAGACTGACAGGAACCCCTGAAACGTGATTCTTAAGTGCCGCAAGTGGTGCCTTAAGGAGAGGGGGCCAAAACAAAGTTTGTACAGGGGTCAAATTTGTAAATTGATCCAATCATGTTGAAAAGCAGACCATGTTATGTGTATAACCATAAGGATTCAGAAAAGGTATAGTTTGTAATATGTACGGCCTAAAGTTTCAGAGTTAAAGGCTAAAAACAGTAAAAATCAATAAAAAGGGTCAATTTCAATTGTACAGGGGTCAAATTTTAGAATTGCTCCGATTTGGATAAAAAATGGTGCAAATTATTGGTGGAGCTCATAGGATAAAATTAAGGAATAGTTTTGAGTGTCTCAAATGCTTGCTTAAGAAAGTAGGGGGGTAACAAGAGCAAGCCCCATTGAATGCAATGGACGTTGACCTTCTGTGCCCCCTACATCGGAAACTAAGCATTCAAGACAGTCAAAACTATTCCTTATTTTAATCCTATGAACCCCACCAATAATTTGCACCATTTTTTATCCAAATCGGAGCAACTTTAAAATTTGACCCCTGTACAACTGAAATTGACCCTTATTATTGATTTTTGCTGTTTTTAGCCTATAACTCTGAAACTTTAGGAAAAAAAAAAAAAAAAAAAAGGACATAATAGCATGAAAAAAAAATTCATAAGTGTGTCAAAAAAGTGTCAGATGGGTCAGGTTACAGAAACTCCCCTCTATTCTATACCTTCCTGTTCTTCTGGTAACTTGATGGCTGTAAGATCTCTGACCTGTCATCCAAATCAGCTCATTTCCACCAGGAAGACCTGAATCAGACACAGAGTGGGAGAGGATTCCACAATCACACATGCAGATATTGTTCTTGAGTGTGAAATTTTGCATGGCAGAGTACATTACGATAAATCAATGTCACAATGATTTTGCCTTCTGATAGCCAATTCTAATATTAAAATAGGTGACACTCTGATATTTCCTGAACATTTTATTTACCTCCTTTGAAAAATTATTCAAACGGCTGATAATTTTTTTAGAGTTAACACAAAACTGTGAACATTTTGTGATATTTTTTGAGAAATTGGTCTAGAATTTGTCGACATTTTATAACAATTCCTATCTATACATTTTAACCCTCAATGTACCCTGAAACAACAGAATTCTGTGAGCATTTTATTTTTACAGTATTTTGTGAAAATTCATAGCTGTGAATCGGTTTCTTTACAAAGATCCATTTGACATGGTCCAAACTTTCAGTAACTTAGAATTGGTGGATATAATGGTCAAAATTGAACATCCAGATTTTTGCCCCAAAGAACCCTCCCTTTCTCAGGTAACATATCCAGATTTTTGCCCCAAAGAACCCTTTCTCAGGTAACATTTTGTGTAGAAACATGGGGCATTGCAAATATGTGATGCGATCTGGGAAACCCGCCACATGGTGGGAAATTTATATTTTGAGTTTTTACTATCACTGCAGAGTTTGAAATATTAAGTTTCCATAACTGTTTACTTCTTTCTTCTTTGATACACACATCAAAAGTTACGCCTTATACAATCTGACAAAAAATAAAGTACAATATAACAGATTTTAAGCTATTTTCTTTATTTTTTCAGAACTGTCCTGTGCAACATGTGGCGGGTTTTCCCAGATCACATCACATGATTTGCTCATGCATAACCGTCAAAACACACCATGAGAGTCGACTAAAATTTTGGAAACAAGCTCTGCTTGAGAACTTCTAAAAGCCACTAACAAAAAACTAGAATTTTGCGGTTCTTAGCTTTCTCGCTTGATTATTTAAAGAATATAAGCTGTGGGCCACCCCATGAAAAAAAAATAATATTTTAATGATGTGAAAACTTAACATTTTAGTGACACATACACACACGCACACAATGTATTGCAACGTGGTCCTGCCAAATATGTTTGCAGCCCACAAGAAAGGTGTTGAGATCACAAAATGCACCTTTAAATTATTTTGCCATATTACACAAACCAGACTTGTATCACCAAATTACTGTTTCAAGTAAATTACACATATTTTAACATTGTCTGTTACAGATAAAAGACCCCTTAGAGCTTGTAATATCGAAGGTGGGAAAATAAATCACCCGATCGTTTGCGGGCTTTTGTTGTAATGCCCTTGGGTTTCTATGTGACACTATTCACCAAAACATGACAACACAAAAGTGTACATAATGAGTGAATAAGTCAAGGACGAACAACTTGAAATTGCACAAAAGGTGTTGAATTTGGTTCCAAACGTGATTTTTTTGTCGACAAAACGGTGGCTGCATATGAATGGAGAAGACAATTTACAATAGAATAGCATGCTTGGTGTCTTTACTGATTGGGACAAAGATTGAAAACAACGTCTATTGAATTCTGTTTGGTAAAAATGTTACTTGTAGTGAAACTAAAGTTGTGGAAAGATACTGCCCGTCAGCTTTATTCATTCTTTCAAATAAACCTTATGCATTGATCGATAGTTACCTGGGCAAGTTGCACAAAAGGGATTCCATTGCAATCATGTTAGTCATGGTACAAGCAAAGAAATGTCACATTTTGTAACTATAGTAGAATGATTTTGGATATGTTTACACTTTTTTGTATGGGTACGTCAGATGAAATTCCAAGACATATCTAAGTGAAAATCATACCCAAATACTGCTAGTGTTTTTATGGTCGAGTGGAGAATTAATACTTACATTCTCAGATTGCATAGAGGATGCAGTGCTTGGTATCCCCGACCATGTAGCACTGATCCGCAATCATTATGAGCTATTATGAACACAATTTCCCAGAGGGCTAAACACAAATGGCCATAAGCTGATGTGCCACAAAGATGGGTCTCTTTTTCAGGCTTCTGGTAATGAATGACCCCTTTTAGTGCCAATTTTGATATAGCAATGGGTCATTTTTCAAAATGTTGTAAAATTCAATCTGAAGCCAAATATGCTAAAAAGGTTAAAATTTTGAAGAAAATATGGTAAATTTGTGTTAAATTGTGGTATACTACCAGACTCCATATCCATTAAAGGTGCATGTTTTGATCATCTTTGGGCCCCCCCCCCCCCGATTTTTTTCGGAAGTAGTATCGATTTTAATATCAGATGAAAGGCCATATTTTTCTCATTGTCGTCCTGAAATTTGAGCTCTCAAATCCATTTCATTCACAAGATAAAAACAAAAAAAAACACTGTTTTAATGGTTAACCATCAATATTAAGCACACTATTGAATAGGGCTTTGCAACATGTATTATTGCTTCTACCATAAAAACCGCAAGTTTGTTTCCCCACGGTACTTGATGGGGAGTATGTGCAAGTGCCAGGCAATCGTATCAAGCAGAGAACACAATAGACATAAGTCGGAACAAGTACCTTTAATGTTGAGTCAGTTGATTGGAGAATTCTTACATTCTCTGATCACAAAGATGATTCAGAGTATGGTATCCCGACCACCATGTAGCACTGATCCACATTCATTATGAAACAATTTCATGGTGGGGTGTGCTAAACACAAATGACCATACGGGGACGTGCCACAAACATGGGTCTCTTTTTCAGCCTATACTTCGTCCGGCCTGAACTAGGGAGTGACGTCATAGCTTTCACACGTGCAAATCACAGTAAACCACAGCTGTAATCGCGAGCGTACAAAGTCAGCATGTGCGATACGCATGCACAATAGCTACGTAAAAGCGATGACATCACTCCTTAGTTCAGACTGGACGTAGTATAGCTTATGATATATAAATGACCCCCTTTTTGTTCCAATTTTAATAGAGCAATGGGTCATTTTTCAAAATGTTCTAGAATTTGTTGGGAAATTAGTTCAATTTCCTTAATCTGAAGTCAACATTTTGCAAATTTGCTAAAAATGTCCAAATTTTGAGGAAAATATGGCATATTTGTGTTAAATGTGGCCCCCATATGGAAAGGTTCACTATATTATTGTTGCAAGCTTCTCATGGAAATAAATTTTTATACATGAACGACATATTTGACTACAAATTTTAATATGGGAAGTCATATCGCCTGATATTTTAAACCTGCCATAACATATGTTTTACAAATCTGCTTAGTGTTCTCCAACATTGACGCGGGGCGGGTTATTAAAATAATCTCAGTAAACGTAATTAACCTAAGGCCTGATCAATGCACTACGAATAGACGATTTACGGTATTTTGGCGAGGATTAAAATAAGGAATAGTTTTAACTGTCTTAAATGCTTAATTTCCGATGTAGGCCTAGGGGCACAGAAGGTCAACGTCCATTGAATTCAATGGGGCTTGATCTTGTTTTCCCCCTACTTTCTTAAGCAAGCATTTGAGACACTCAAAACTATTCCTTATTTTAATCCTATGAGCTCCACCAATAATTTGCACCATTTTTTTATCCAAATTGGAGTAACTTTCAAATTTGACCCCTGTACAACTGAAATTGACCCTTTTTATTGATTTTTGCTGTTTTTATCCTATAACTCTGAAACTTTAGGCTGTACATATTACAAACTATACTTTTCTGAATCCTCACGGTTAGACACATAACATGGTATAATTTTCAAAATTTGACCCCTGTACAATCTTGGCCCCCTCTCTTAAGGCACCACTTGCGGCACTTAAGAATCATGTTTCAGGGGTTCCTGTCCAGGGGCGGATCCAGGATTTGAAAAACGTCAAAATTACCGGGGGGCTGAATGGCTGAAACTTGTCCAAAAGCTTCAAAAATGGGCTGATTTTGCAAGATTTTGCAGAATTTCCGGGAGGCGCGCGCCCCCTCCGCCCCCTCCCTGGATCCGCGCCTGCTGTCAGGCTGTCTACATATTTAATCACTCAAACCTTTTGTACTTGAGATGTGTTACAAATGGGTGCTAGCTCCAGGGCTAAAAGGTTTAACAGGGTTTTGTAGCTTTATATCCCCTAAAAACTTGGAGGTGAAGCTCAAACTCCAATAGTACTCTGGAGTGTTTTGAAGTGTTGTGTGCGGCCAGCATGATCTGCGGAGTGGAGGTGACACATGAACATAGGCCTAATATGTTTTCTTCAGAGTTTTTGTCTTGCTTGGAAGTTGAGAATGACAAGAGTAACAATATTTTCTGATATACTAGCTGTGCAGCTTGAATTGGGAAAGACTTACTTGAATGCCATTGAAAATTTTGTATGAGGGAAAATCTGGAAGGAAAAGACAGATAGATATCAGCCCGTTGGAGATGACTTCAGCATATGCATATTAAATGTTGCTGATATATCCCTATTTACCTAATAATATTAACTAGGGAATGTGTTGAAGAAATACATATATTCATTCAAAAATACCTGCACCTGTCGACACAACTCTGGAAAAGTGGTGGAGGACAATGCAACAATTCTTTTTTTTTTTGCCTTACCTTGGTTATTGAAGTAGGGCATGTTGCTTGTAGTTCAGAGCATTTAGTTCCCTGTCACTGGGTAAGACGTTATTGGAATAAAGCACCATTGATAAAGCTAAGTGGATTTGACAAAGAGAGTTAAACCCAACCGATTATTCTGTATTTTGCACAATGGAACATTAGCCTTTACCGCCACAAGTTTCCACATGATGACCCAATTAATGCTTGTTCAAATTCAACCAAGGATGTCTAATAAGCTGAATGTTTCTTTAGACATGCAATTGTTCACACTACGATAATTTTTTTTTACACTACCAGTAGTAAGGATAAATTTATTTTTACAAATTTAAGAAATGATAAATTGGGCATATTTTACATCATTGAAAATTGCGACACACAAAAAAAGTGAATATTTAAAGTAATCAAAAATTTGTCCTTTTGTGGTATATTAAACTAATGCTTCATGACATTTTGTTTTGAAGTCTCTGAGCAGGTAAAAAAAAAGTTTGTCTCATTTACCCATGAGCCCAATTTTCAGTCTCTGGAAAAAAAGATGGGGGAAATGGCTATGAAGCAGAAAAAAAAATTGCACATAGCTTTTTTCCCCAAATGTATGCAGACATTCTTTTTCTTTGGCCTAACAACTTATAGCACGTTTACACTAAAGAAAAGTCGAATTGAATTCAATATTATTTTTAATTACGACTGAGGATTAGCCTAAAATAATTCGAGTAGTAGGTGTTTACACTGAATGCCGATTCCGAATACGCTCATGAAAATAATACGTCTGTTGGCACTCTATTATCGACAAAAAAACGACAAAAATTTCGAGCAATCTTAAACTGGCGGGCCGACCCTAAATTCGGGTTGCTCTCGGCGGCCCTTGTTAGCTTTTCTGTGAAATTAGGCCTAAATATGCTCAAAACTCGGGTCAAAAACGAATGGCAAAAGTAGAGAGAAAATGAGACAAACAATGCGAATTCCAAGTCTTTGAAATGACCGCTCTACCTTCATGCTCAGTTGTTAATAGCGGGTTTTTTTTTAAAATTAGAAGATACTTCACATTTCATTGCTGTGGCTGATAAGCCACGAAAATGCGCAGAGACGGGCAACTTTTACGACCAGTAGACATGAAATCGATGTACGTGTTTCGTTTATACTGCCAAAAAATCAAATTCCAAATGACGACTTATTCAAATTCCCTCAAACGTAAGTTCTAAAAAGCAAACTTAGCATTCAACTTTTTGAAGTCGTATCGATTACGACTGCGTGTGTTTACACTTCAGGAAAAGTGAATCGATGACTACTCAATCAAATTCACTTGACTTTTGGCCCAGTTGTAAACGGGGCTTTTATTAACTTTTCAGGAACAACAGTACATATAATTCTTTTAAACACCCTGGTTACACATACTCCTAATTCTGGTTTACATCTCCTTGGATAAAGTGTCCATTAGTATTTATTGTTACCATACTGGATACCAAATTATGCCTTGATTTAAACTGCTATATAACCTGGGAGGGTAGCCCTAACGAAGTCCGAATTTACGTAAGTCGGAAAGATTATCCCATGGATTATCACTTTCCGATTTGTTTAGGTGCGTGTAAAACGTAAAGTTTGCAAATTAATAAGTATTTTAATATTTAGGACAAATAGATCGGCGCTTTTTGATACACTAAATAAAATTGGACAAATTAAATAACATTTTGGAAAATTTATTTTCAGTAAAGAGGAAAAAAAAACAGACAAAAACAAATTTGGAAAGTTTGGAAGTTTAAAAGGTCATGAAGCAAAGTTACAAACATTATTTTGTAAAGGCCAAAACAAAATAACACAGCTTGGTTTAGGTGGAAAAGTTAGATTTGAACTTTTTTAACCAATCTAGCATTGTTTTTAAAATTGAAGAAAGCCTGCCTGATCAAGAATTACAGTTACTTATCACTCAGCAATTGCCTGTTACAAAATCGACCGTATATCCTTCCGTCTTAGTTGTCAACCCATTGGTTTAAGTAGAGTTCGCCTCGGACTTAAACAAATTCGGACTCGGTAGGAATGCGCTTGGGAGATAGAACAACGACAATGCAGAATAGGGCTAAATTGCTTCTGAAAGAAGCCTAATGTCAGCATGCACTGTTTCTATGACCTTTGACCCCCATCTCGTGACCCCGTAATTTAGCAGATAAGTAAGGCAGAAGAATGTAATTTATTAATTTTCAAAGACTGCACCTTTAAAATCAGCGTAGATGGCCTTTGATATCTGTGTACACCTCATATCTGAAGTTGTGTCAGTGGTTATGGTTTTTCTGACCAACTTGGGGATCAGACACTACTTTGAGACTGGAGGAATTTCTGAATTTTCAAAAACCCCTGTTAAGCAGCCCACATTGTCTTACATCCCTATCTGTGTACTCTAATGTCCTTGGATCAGAGGATCTTCTAACTTAGTGATCATAGCATTTAATTGATAGAGCAAGCAGCAAATTTTACAGATGTCTGAAGAATCCCCTTTAAATCGGCCTACATACCTTTGACACCCAATGTGTTTACAACCTTATGATATTTTATCAGTGGTTCTTCAGACCAACTTCACCTTGGGATCCTAGCAATATAGTTTGAGCAAAATTGATTTATAGGATTTTCAGGACTGCCCCTTATCGGCCCTACATTGTCTTTCGCCCTCAATCTGTGTACATTCACCCTATATGGGCCTTGGTTAATGGTGCTTTTGACTGATTTGTGATCATCACCATTGCATTTTGTGTTAGAATAAGTGAATTTCATAGATTTTCCAAGATGCCCTTTAATCTCCTACTGGCATTTCATCACCCCATCTGTGTAAACCCTATATGGCCTTGGGTTAATGTTCTTCTGACTGAAATTTGTGACCATAGAAATTGATTTACGGCAGAAGAAGGAATTTATAGATTTTCAAGAATGCCCCTTTATAAATCGCACCATTACTTTGTCCCCAAATCTGTGTCGCCATATATGAACGCGTGGTCCAATGGTTTCTTCCAGCAAGTTTGTTTTAAATCTGGCCCAAGCGTTTTTGGTTAGAAAACGCATTTTAAGGAGCGTTTGGAAATAAGAAAGAAGAAAGAAGAATAAAGACGCCTCGAAGCACAATATGTCAGCGGTGCTACGCACGCTGACTACAAAATATTACCCATAAAAAGGTTTTTTAAAAGATCTTGACCACTTTGCCATTCTACATTTGAAAGGAATTATCAGATAATCGTCTATGCTAGTACTTGGGCTTACCTACCTCTTCACACAACAAATTCAAGTGCAAAAGAGATTTCACATAAAGAGGTGTCCCTAAACAATGTGAAAATTCTGATTTTTTGCACTAATGCAAAGCTTCCATCAAAAATATCAAAAATATCCCCACTGAAAGGATTAACTGAGAATTATTCTTTGGTAGGAAAAATTGAAATATTTCTAATTTTGTATCGGAGCCAATACAAAATTCAGCCTATGTTTTTCTATTGAAAATATAACAAATCACAAAATCGGCCTTTTTTCTCTCTTTTAAGGCATTTCTTGTAGCCAAAATACAAGGTAAAAATCTTTGATTGCTATTTTATATGAAATTACTATATGACAATATTGGGTGCCCCAAAATCTCTCGTTGCCTTTAAATTCGACTCAGAGATTTTTGAAATAATTAATTTTTTTGTGATAATGAAAAATCGTCAACGAGAACTAAAGATACTAACATGAAATGCCAATCCGAAATTTTGAGATGAGCGATTTTTCGTTTTGATTCCGTAAACATTAATTTGTAGTATTACTTCCCATAGTATACTGTGTAAAAAATTCGTATCCGTATTTTATCACACAGTTGTGATTTTCATTGAGGAATTCGATTTAATCTTACAATTTCACAACAGTGATTGTATATTACAAGCAGTATTACATGCAAAAACAAAAAACACATTTTTTGGGAAATGTGAGGGCGCCCTCCTCAGAAATCTCTGAGTCAAACCTTTACTTTTGATGTGTACCTGCAACACTTCCTTCGAAGCCAAATGCAGAGGGGTGTGTGCGCTGAAAAGCTTTCTTAGATGGCCGATTTGTGTTCCTCAGGTAGTTTGGTTACTTCTTCTTTGAATACTTGGTGGTAGGGATTGATAACCGCGTCTGGTCGTCTATTCCATCGTACATTGTCTTTGGAAAAAAGGAGGTTTGTAACAGTCCTTGCACTTGGTCTCGGTATGATTTATTATTGGTGGTGACTAGTATGGACGGATGGCTGGTGTGAGAAACTTTTCTCGAAGGAAAGGCAACCTGTCGTCTGATATTTTATAGAGAAACTTCATCGTCAACTGTGTGAGTCGTCAATTGGAACCAAGGTTCCACACCAACGTACGCTCTTTACACACAACCAGACCGTTTCCGACCAAGTTAATTGGAAGACTCTCACGTGACTAATGACCACCTTGTAAATTAAAAATAAATTGAAAACACCACTGAAATTCAAGACACCTAACTACAGATTCACCACTTTTCCAATATTCACATCTATTCAGGATGTGACTAAGTGGCTTAAGGACTCTGGATCGGCATAGGCATACTTTTCTGGTTCCTTTGGACCCACCTGATTTTCCCCCAAAGTTAATATGAATTTTGATTCAGATAAATGGAGGCCATATTTTTCTCATTGTTCTTCTACAATTTTCAGCTTCCAATAACCCTTTCTCTTCTTTCCCAAGATACAGACAAAAACTGCCATTCAAGGTAACCTCAAATAGTAGCAAGGTAGTGCATATAGTCTTGCAATGTGTATCATTGCTTCTACTATCACAACTCAAGTTTTATTTCCCACTATACGTGTGGTTAAGGTGTATGCTAGTCCAGGCTCTCATTCAAGTTTAGTACGCTTGTAACCTCTCTCTCCCACTATCCCATCTCAGTACTGACGAGGAAGGCTTCACCAGCGCGCGCGTCAGCTGATACTTTTACCTTAATAAGCGAGCCCTAGTTTGTAGGACTAAAAATCACGTTGCTAACCGCTCGCACATGAATCGAACTTGGAATCCTTAAATAATAAGCCATCATAATTATAATATGTCTTTGCTATTTTATGCAGCAAAAATGTGCAATACTTGAGAATTATGGCAAAACCTTTTCACATCGTTTCCCTCTACATGAAAAATTATGCCATGTAAATGTCATCAACTTTGCATTTAAACTAAAAAACAGCAAGAAACTTACACAAGCTTGCCAAAATTGATTTTTTTTTTCGTGCAAATGGAATGATCATGATAGTCATTAGGAGAAAAGACATTTCCAGATATGTACATGATCATCTACAGTTAAACCACTTTAACAGCAAGAAAATCAGGGTGTGCAAGGCTTGATATGTGTCAATTGCTTGTGGGCGTCATGTGGGGGTAACTCCTTGTCTTTTGAATTTCAAAAGGATACCTGCCAATGTTTACAATTAATTTTTTGGGTTTTCATTACTGATTACAAATGTCAGTGTAATTTCACAGATTTGTTTCTCACAGGTTTGTATTGGCATGTTTTTATAGGTTTTGTGCTACCCATGGTTGTTCATCATGGGATTTTGAACTAAGCAGAACTTAGGTGAGTCAAAATCTAAGGTGATCACTAGTGCTCAAAAGGAAAAAGACCGGAGACTCTGTAACCCTGGTGAAATTGATTTTTTATAACTATTTATCCAAATCCTTTTACAAGAGTCCGCTCGCGCCAACTTCCGAAGGGGTCGGGGCCTAGCAGTAGATCGCAAGATCACAACGATCACATTTACCTCGGCAGCATTCTTAAAGTATAACGCTTATCTTTTAAAAGGTACTTTGAAAAAAGAGTATAGTTCCTTGAGGCTAATTTTACTAGGGGAACCCAATGCTAGTATGGCAAAATGCTTCCCTTCCCCCCAAAAAAAAAAGAAGTACCATTGAATCTTGTCTTTTGAAGATATTACCAGAGGCTGGTTTAAACCAATCCCATATGCATGACAATGTGTCTAACTGTATGTCCTAAAACACATGTCCAGTACTTAGGGATAAAAATGCCAGAAGTTTTTAAGGACCGCACACAAAACTAATATCAATATAAAAATCCATACAAGTAATACATTTATGAGCTAAATGAGTGTAAAAGCAGGGTTTTCATGCTTTTAAGATTTACGAATAGTAATGTTGGTGTGTTTCCCATGACTTCATTGAGGGCAAATGCCAATACTGTGCAATTGTGGGATGGACTCAATGCACCCTCAGCCCTCTGATAATTTGCCCCAGCGGGAAGGTGATAAATCAAGCACAATAATTGGTGATCTTGCAATCTTTGGTACCACCCTAGCAGAACAGGGACAACCATAAAATTATCTTTTCTTGGCTGAGTTCAATTACAGGCATATTTCTGTGATGACAAACAGTTTACATCAATCCACCCATTACTATGAAATAACAGGCCCCTTCCCTTATACACCAATTACATCATTTCAATGATATGGTTTAGTAACTAGGCTAATAATAGGATATTACCTAAGTAATCAGCTAAAATTGTTCCACCTAAGTAATTTAACTCACTCATAACCTTACGTGTAACTGGGAAGTTAGGGTCATCCAATATGGCGGCAGTGTTGCAAAATCAACAATTGGGCAGCCAGTTTTTTGAGCAAGGCTCTATGAAGGAGGACGGTTTGTACCCCCTAAGTTTTTGCCATTGCAATAACCCCCCCCCCAAAAAAAAAGCACATAAAACTAAACAAGCAAAAATGCTTATAGGCACCCTAGCTAAAGCTAATTGTTTTACGCTTTTAGCTTTAATAATGGACCATACTACTTTGTTCCCAGGGATAAGGGGGGGGGTGGTAGGTCTGTGAAGTTTCAAGAAGATGTTTTGTGAAACCGACGACTTGTATTTTTTTTGGTTCCTGTTGGGCCCACTTTAGAGATATACGATAACTTACCTCACATGTAAGTCATTACATCTTCCTTTATTTTTTATATCAGCAAAATCCTAAAACAAAATCATATATAATCTTTACCATATTTGGCTAAACTGAACAATCCGACAATTTTCAGTGCATTATAGAAAAAATGAGGTTTGCTGGAAATTCTATATCGTTGGTGATGTCACATGCAGGTAGGTCTTATCTTGACTATACTTTGTCTCGTCTGAGTATGAAGTTGTGAACACACACGTACACCCAGTGCAGCCTTTCATTGCATACCGCTTGTCTTTAATGTCATGCGCCCCGTCGCTACGTCCTACTTCGGCTGGACCACAGTATATTTGTGGCAAGGATACCCCCACTGAGCTATATTATTTACACTACAATTAACATATTGGATGGTTCTTAGTAAACTCAACAATTTACCGTCTCTCCTTGTTCAGGAGCGTATCGTGTTTGATTCATTATCACCCCACAGTTGATAGCAAGTTATAGCCTAAATCGCTGCCCATTTTGCATTCACGGTCAAGACTACATTTGAACTATGACAATTGCAAAATTGAATTGTCATACACTAAAACATTAATTCGACACTTACCTCTTTAAAATCCGGTTAAATTAGCAATTTGACTTGACTGAAAGTGCATTGACCTTTGGACAATTTTTGCCATAGTGGCCTCATTAGAAGTCGGCCGGGCGTTAACTGCCTGCCCGCTCTGCGGGGGGCAATTTCCCGGTCTTTTGGAAATTTTCCCTCTTAGGGGGGTCAAGGCCAATTTTTCCCGGGCAGGGCTAAAAACGGCTGATTTAGCACATGATTTTGCATTTTTTCCCGGCCAAATCGTCAGGGGGGGCAACCTGTCCCCCCCTTCCCCCCGCCTGTTACCCACTGTAAGTCGGATCTATAACAACTATACATTTTATTCCCTTATGATGGGCGATAATTTGGCATGCAATTTAATTCATTGTGACAGTTTTCATTTTACCCCCATGTTAACGTTGTTTGCCCCTTCCCCAAAATGCTGGAACTTGAAGCGGCACTCCACAATCAAAACCGTCAAACACATCGATCAGGTAACCCAATAACGCCTTCAAATCTTTGCAGGCTGGTCTTCTACTATTATCTGTTGGGGGGTATTTTCAGTACCAATAATTTTTAATGTCTATTCTTTGTAACTGATTTCTTTGTGAACAGAGCATGTTTGGTCTATTCTTTTGATTCTCCAGGGACATCTTACGACTAACCCTGGCACACCTTTGGAAGCCTACAAAGGTTTGACTACATAGTTTTCAGACACCCTACATACGGAAATGTTGTTTATAAAAGTCTAGTATGGGGGGGGGGGGGGTGAATTTTTTGGTTTAGAACTACTGTCAATTGTCATATACATTGGGGGAGGGGGCAGTCAAAGTTCTTTCGAACTTATGGGGTTCCAGGGCAGAGCCCATTGTGGGAGCCGGGGGCTGGCCCCTGAGCTTTTTAAACCATGTCTAAACCATTACTTATTGCTATTCTGCGACATTACTCATAAACCGCCATGTTCTAGGAGGCACACCAATAGGTGTCAAAATTCATACTTTGGGTGCTATTTTAACACCCTAATGTGGTTAAACAACAACCAGCCAAGCATGTTTTTAACACCAAAGAGTGTTAGAATAAACAAACAAAGGTGTCGAATTGACACCCTCTTGGTGGGTCCTCCTAGAACCTGCGTGTGATTTTGAGACACCCTATGTTTTTAACAAACATGCAAATTATTGTAAGTGCTGACCCCCAAAGTGCCCCCAGTTCCTTTAGGCCGATGATTACTTGGTTTGCGAGCCCCCCCAAGGATGTCTAGCCTTTTCCACCCAATAACTCTTAGGGAGTAAACCCTGTTCATGATTTTGAGTCTTCAGTCGCACACCCCCACCCATCAAATACTGAATACCCCCTGGGGACCCCCTTCCCCATTTACTTTTTCTGCATGGAATTGATAATTTTGTTGTTCCTGACATTTTCCCTTCCCTCCAGTTAGAAAAGTTTAATTGGGGCCATTGAATCACACCCAAGAAGTTGTGATAAACAACTTCTGATCTTTGAAAATAATCCAAGCTGGGGAGAAACTTCTTGGCTTTAACCTTTACTTGATATGCCCTCATACAGAGGTGTTTTGAAGCAATCCCTAATGCTTGCAATGGTGCCTATACTGACTGTACTAAACACATGACATGTCAGTACTTTGGGATAAAAACATGTTCAAAACCTTAAGAACCACCGTAGAAGTAATAACACTTTGTGGTGCTAAATTAGTGTTAAAAGTCAGGTTTTTTTTTAATTTGTTAGAGAACGAATTTTTGTGGGGATCACATGACCCATATTCCTAAAACCTGGTGCTTTTATGGATGGACTCATACAACCCGCTGGCCCACATATGAAACTGCCAATAAACTTGTCTGCTATCTACCCTCCCGCTACGAAAAATGCCGGGATCGTCTTAAATGAAATGGCTGCGTTGTATCTCTAAACTCAGAATAAGGCAAGTTCAGCCTTTTAGGAAACTGCGAGATCGATATGCTATAAATAGATTGACACAACACCGTAACTACAGGCGATTTGGCTTTACACACAGCCTGGCTTGGATGTATGTCAATGTAATTAATTCCTGAGCGATACAAAAGGAGAACTTGGTAACCGTTTCAAAAAATATTACAACACCATGGTAACCATGCATGCAGTTTGCAATTGAATCCATTGAAATGATTTTATTAAGCTAGGGTTAAGCATATGGTATGCTCAGCCTTTTTCTTGCCAAGGCTAATGCATTTTTGCCCAAGTTTTTTACCAAATAAACTATGGTATTCTTTTGATATAAAAAACATTTTGGTGATACTAACTGGACTTACTTTAGAACTCCTTCAATCAACATAACTATCAATCAAATCTTTGGACTTAAACAAGAATTAAAGGGGCCATGAGAATTTCAAGCCAGCTTATTTTCTGTCGAGGTAGTGAGTTCATGTAGATTAGACTCAATAGATTTTTTCAAACACGTAAAAAAAATAAAAAAAATAAAAAAAGTAAAAAAGGTGTTTTATATGCTTACCTATTTTTTCATGCTAAATATATTTTAATTATCAAAATATCTAAGTTTTAATTTGTGCTTCCATAGAAATTAAAAACTTAACAGTTTTTGTCCTCTCTTAAAATGAAAGAAAAAAAACCACTCGAAGATTGAAATCTCACTCCAAAAAGATCCAGCTGAGTGATGCATCTTTTTAGAGTGAAATCACTCAAAAAATAGTGAACAAAATAACTCTAAGGAAAGAGTGCACTGATAACTCCTTTTTAGAGTAAACTATTCCTCTTATATAGAGTTCGAGTTCTTTCGGATTGTTGTTTGTTTGAGTATATTGTATGGGTATGTCCAATAATTCATAGCACATCGGGGACATGAATGAATTTTTGTGGCGCATCATGGCATGATCAGTGGAGACATGCATAATTTGTGCATACATGACGTGAGATCACGTATCATGCCCGTGACATGCATGAATTTGTGCTTCGTACATGTGTAAGCCTAGCCTGGCCGGGTGCCTGGCGCAGACTACCGTAAGTACGAGTGGATAATACAGTAAAGAACATTTAATGCTTCTCCACACTTTTGTCTGACTGCTATGAACTGTAACCCGACACATACAATATACTCACCCGTGAGATATCTTTATGATTTCTTCACTAATTTCCACTTCGTTCAACCGTTTGCTGTCTGACGGTCCTCACTTAGCTCGTCCGCCATGTTGTTAGAAAATAACCACGCGATTTGCGGCGTTTCTGATTGGCATTAAGTTACGTCCGAAAAGAGTGACATTTCTCACTCTTTTAGAGCTACAACCCAGTCGATAGAGTTCGAGTGTGCTCAACTCCAGAAGAGTGGCATTTTGACCCTCGGTAGAGAGTGAGCTCTGTTAAACGCGAGTGCAGGGTCGGTTTGCATTTTCCTTCTCGCTCTTTGAGAGCTAAAAGCCACTCGTTTAGAGTTATGAAAATACTCGAATTCAATGATTTTTCTCGTGTTCATTTTATAGAGTACCAAAGAATATTTTCAAGTCAAATCCTTAATTTCATTCACCGGAGGATTTTTTGAGGGTTTAGTGCAAAGAATCCCCGTCTGCACTAGCTGCCATTTGTCAGTTGCTTCTTACTAAGTTTTATACCTGCTAAATCTAACACCTGGCATCTATTTGCAGATGGGGCTTTTGCTTAAAACCTTGATTTTTTATAGAAAGCTTTACATTAGTGCAAAATCATATTTTTTCTCACATTTTTTGGGACACCTGTTTGTGAATCAACTTGTTTCACCTTTAAGGCTTGTCTCTGCTTGTTTTCTTTTTTTCTTGTCTTATCATTTATGGTGCACGCACGTTTTTTATACTTCCTGTGTACACTCTAGAAACACCAGGTCATTTCGGGTCTTTACCAGTAGTAGTCAACTATTCACACTACTACTACTTGACTCTCCTGCGAAGGTGGTCAATTTTTGTTATATGTTTCATAATAGAAAGTCCCAAGTGTGCAATGAATTTCTACATCCATTCTTAGATGCACTGTATGAGTTGTTCTAGCGCTTGACAGAAAAATGGCATATGTTCATTGCAATACACTTGGGACTTCTATATGAAACATCTCCCAACATTTTTAACAAAACGGTAAATTTTGACCTTGTTGTGCCAGTAAAGTAAAGTCGTCGTGCGATCAAGCTCGTGCGGCGGCCCTCCTCTCTCCTCTTTCCTTGGCATTTTGAACCAGACTCTCCGTATTTGTTTGCTATGGGGTTTTCTCCACTCCTCCCGCACAGCGAGTCTTTCCCAGCATTGAATATTCTGGACCCATTTATACACCTTGTGGAGAGGATTAATTAAGGTAAAAGCGCCTTCTCAAGGCACAACACATTGGCCGCAGTGGGACTCGAACCCACAACCTTTGGATTGCGGCGGGGTGACTGCTCAATCCACTGGACCACACATGGTCTAATATCTAAACACCAACTGTTTACTTTATAAACACCAAATGTTTAAATGCTTCTAAATGTTTTAAAACGTTTAATCTCTAAACATGTCTAATATCTAAACACCAACTGTTTAATTTATAAACACCAAATGTTTAATTTATAAACACCAAATGTTTAATTTCTAAACACAAAGTGTTTAATTGCTAAACATTAAACACCTAAACACCACCTTGCCTTCACTTTCTAAACACTGTTTTTACAGTGCAGCTCCAACGCAATAAATCGCTTTCCCTGTCTCAGCTCAGTATCGTCACTGTCGACTGGAGACCTAACAACGTAGACCTGAGGGAGCTAGACAAATTCTACTAGGCTCCTGGACCATGTGGACATGAAAAGTGAGTCACCCTATACATAATCCTTCTTGTTTCTAATCATGATGAAATCTCTGTTCCTCTCTCCATGGTCTGTTAGCTCTTATTTAGACTGGTCAGTTATCATAAAAGATCATGCCCTGATTGACCATTGAGTGACCCTAGATGGTATCTAAGCAGGCCCGTAGCCAGGAATTTATGCGGGGGGGTGCGGATTTGCCAGAAGCGGACCTTTTGCGTACCAAAAAAAAAATTTTCGGCTCGCTGCGCTGCCGGAAAGAAAAATTGGGACGCAGCGTTGAGAAAACGAATAGTAACAACGCCAATTGTAATGCGATGGTTAACAGCTGCTTAGTCATGCGTAGTCATTCATATACCATGCACCACAACCCTGAAGACAAACTTTGAATTAACAACGCGGACCTTAAAGACCTTAAACATGGCAAAGCGGACCTTCAACATCGTAAAGCGGACTTTTGGCATTTTTGGGGGGGTGAATCGCACCCCCCGCACCCCCCATGTCTACGGCCATGTATCTAAGGGTACTTAACTCTCTGATCCTGGCCCTAGATATCTCAACTTTAATTAGGGTAGAGACCTGCCTCTACAAGTATTGAAGTGGCACCCATACAATACAAATTTTTAAGGAAAATGACCGTTCACACACCATTAGCTCCAATTTTTGAGGCAAAATTTGACCCAAATTGTTCTATTTTTCCACAATTCTTTGTTTTCTTCATCAAATTGTCAGCCATGGTTTTTACATTAAAGTGACAGGAGGAGATTTTTTTAGGGATACATATTTCTCTCAAATTTCACTGGATCGGTTGTAAACCACCTACCAAGAACGTTTCAAAGGTTTATTGGACAAACAGGTGCAAAAGAAAACCGCAAACCTTGTTTTGTAACTTGTCTGCTGTTTTGTATCATCCCCCTACAGCAAACCGTGCTTTGATTTTCTGTCGTGCACGCCAGAAATACTAAATAATCATTTTTATTACATAAAGACGGCGTATTCGGCTTATTCACTTCAGGTGTGATCTAATACATTGGTAAGCATTCCAAATATGTAAAAAACCGGGGTTCGAGAAAAATTGGGGGCGCTTCTTTCTGGATATCTCATGACTCAAATTTTAGTGAATTTTGAGGAGGAAATTTTGAAAACAATGGCCCATATTTATACGAAAATTTACATCGAAAAAGGAGTCTTTAATATACCGAGGGTACCAGAAGGCTGATTTTGCTACCCATATACTGTGAAAATGGTGTCTTGGCATCATTGTTAGGGGTATAGCCAGGATTGTAATTTGACGGGAGGCTGGGCTGCGGTGTGACCTAAATGTTGTCCAAATTAGGCTGATTTTGCAAGATTTTGTCAAATTTGACGGGGGGGCTAGTGCCCCCTGAGCCCCCTCCCTGGCTACGCCACTGTTTTGGCAATAGATGTGTCTTCAACAGTAGAAATAAAAGAAAATAAAACCAATGAAAGACAATCTTAGACACGTCTTACAGCCAGACATGTCTCAAAAATGGCTTCAAGAGACGCATCTTACAAAAAAATGTCTTGCATAAAAACCTGACTTGTGAACCTGTGTCTTGCGAAGAGATGTAACATTTTTGAACACGTCTTGCTTATAGACATGACTTTTTGTCTAAATGGACATGTGTCTCAAAACTGGCTTCACATGAAATGTCTTTTTGCAAGACACCATTTTTACAGTGTACTTCAGAGATGTAACTTTTCCGGAAATTTCCGGATTTTTGGCCATAAATAAAAAAAATCCGGAAATGTAAAAAAAAAAAAAAAAAATCCAATTTCTGAGATCAAAGTGTCATTGTCAAGGTGAAACTGCATCAAAAACCAAAGTTTTAAGTACCAATTTATTTGAGAGAAGGGGTCTTGAACCCTAAAATCACGTAAGAAAATGTTCCCCGGAGCTTCACCGGATGCTACGCTAAAATTTGGCCTTCCCGTCGGTTCGAATTTTGGATTTTTAGGAAATGGGACTACTCTGTTACATCTCTGGTACTTGCGGCATGTCTTAAAATAGGTTTCTGTACCAGGACATGACTTTGTGTCTAAATGGACATGTCTCAAAACTGGCTTCGCATGAAATGTCTTTTCCCAAGACACCATTTTTACAGTGTACTTGTGGCATGTCTTAAAATAGGTTTCTGTACCAGGACATGACTTTGTGTCTAAATGGACATGTCTCAAAACTGGCTTCACATGAAATGTCTTTTCCCAAGACACCAATTTACAGTGTACTTGCGGCATATCGTAAAATAGGTTTCTGTACCAGGACATGACTTTGTGTCTAAATGGACATGTCTCAAAACTGGCTTCACATGAAATGTCTTTTCCCAAGACACCAATTTACAGTGTACTTGCGGCATATCTTAAAATAGGTTTCTGTACCAGGACATGACTTTGTGTCTAAATGGACATGTCTCAAAACTGGCTTCGCATGAAATGTCTTTTCCCAAGACACCATTTTTACAGTGTACTTGTGGCATGTCTTAAAATAGGTTTCTGTACCAGGACATGACTTTGTGTCTAAATGGACATGTCTCAAAACTGGCATCACTTGAAATGTCTTTTCCCAAGACACCGTTTTTACAGTGTACTTGTGGCATGTCTTAAAATAGGTTTCTGTACCAGGACATGACTTTGTGTCTAAATGGACATGTCTCAAAACTGGCATCACATGAAATGTCTTTTCCCAAGACACCGTTTTTACAGTGTACTTGTGGCATGTCTTAAAATAGGTTTCTGTACCAGGTACCTGCCTTGACACATTCTTGACTTTGAATAGGAATGTGCTACCCCACCAATTACCCTCCAATTTCTTAATGCAATAATCCTTGGAAGTCTGACAATTTTTCCTTTAAAGGTGCAACAAGAGATTTCATATATCAGGTGTCCCTAAAAAATGAAAGTACTGATTTTTGCCCTGATGTAAAGCTTTCCATCAAAAATAACTCCATCTGAAAGGATTAAGCTGAGAAATGTTTCTTTGGTACAAAAATTTTGAGCAAATAGGAAATTCAGCCTATGTTTTATATTGAAATATAAGCAAATCAAAATCGCCCTTTTCCTCTCTTTTAAGATATTTCTGTAGCTAAATACAAGGTAAAAAGTCTATTGAGTGTCTAATCTATATGAAATTACTATAATGACACAATATTTGGGTGCCTCAAAATCTCTTGTTGCACCTTGACTTTGAATAGGAATGTGCCACCTTACCAATTACCCTCCAATTTATTACTGAAGTCTGACAATTTTTCCTCTAAATTTTCCTTTACAAACCACATGAAATAACAAAGAAATCATGAAAATATAATGGGATTTGAAAATTCGAACCAATCCCAATAGGCTGAGACCTGCAGAAATGCACCGAAATATTGATCTATGGACTTAGTGCTTTAAACCAGGCATTTTCTTCAGAGCTGTAAAGCATTATTATCGACTTAGGGCCAACACATGGTCACGGGAATCACCGGTGATAGTGTACATGTATAGTGATTGTGGAGTGATTAAAGACCAATTAGACCCATCCTGATTTCTATGACTTGAGATTGTAAACACTTTAATCATGCTTCCTGACGAGGTTATCCAAGTAGGTAATGAGTTGTAAATTGGCAATTTGACAGCTACGACTGGGCAAGAATTTTGCCGTCCTTACATTTGCTTGATTGGTATCTTTTTCCTGCTTTATTTATTTGGTCATTTGATGACGTGTTCTTGTCTATGTTCTTTTTTCCTACTTCATTATTTTGTCATCCCAATGGCACATTGGGATTACTTTGGTAGTATTTGTGTGTATCTGTGTGCAGCACTCTTTTCTGCCATTTTCTGCCAAATGCTTGGACCAATTGCAACCAATTTCAGTCAGTAGAACCACTGGCCCAAGCTTTATACGGTGTATACATATATACGGTGTATACATATATGTTGTATACACAATAGACCATTTGCACGATCCCCGAAATGTATCTCGTATTGTGCCCATTTCCATCCGGGAACTTGTACCAGAGGTCATGTTTACAAAAAAATTTGTTGTTTCGTTCCACGTCGCCGAACAGTGCCTAAAATTACATACCAAAATACCTTTTCACGTGAAGTTTATCTTACAAAAATGTAGAAGAATATCAAAGGAACAAAAAACAATCGAGGCACTGGTGTTGAAATTCACGACAAAAAGTGATATTTTCGATCGTAACTGTGCCCTACTTGTCACCTGACGGATGATTACACAACTGTAGTGCAACGTCACAGATAGGTTAAGTTTTCTGGTATTCTCATTACGCTCTTAACCGAATGTGTTTAGCCGACTTGAGGCTGGTACAAGTTCCCGGATGGAAATGGGCACAATACGAGATGCATTCTGGGGATCGTGCAAATGGTCTATTGACCACTACATGACCTTTGACCCCTACATGACCTTTGACCCCTATAAGACCTTTGGCACCATTTTGTCAAATACTGTCACTGTGTGTGTATCTGTATGTGGTAAAAATGTTAACCCTGCACTTATCGGACGCACACTTTTTTACCCATTACTTAATTCACTTCATCAGTCAAAGTGCAGGTCACACAAATACTGCTTATTTTCTTTTCAGCAGCTCAACTGATTCGAATGACCGCTATGAAAAAAGTGTAAAATAGATTTGGTCAAGGTACATTTTTGTTGGATTTCACGTCGTTACCATCTTTGAAATTGTTTGAAAAAGGAGTAATCAGATAGATATATGTCTAAACTAGCATACTAAAGTCGGTGATGGTTGATATTAAATGTAAAATTGTCATTTTTCAAACAAATCAAATGATACACATTTAGGTACAAAGTCGGGCTAAAAACCTGCCGCAAATAATGTTATTGGAAACGGACAGCTCTGATTTTCTCAGTTTTCCTAGGTTACAGCATTTTCTTCCATAATCCATCAAAATTAAATTACAGGAACATACGAAACTGTGGCTTGTGCCGTTTACTCACGGCGCGGCACGGCGCGTCACGTTATTTTTGCCCATTGGATTACACGCTTTATTCCGTCATGCATGCATAACGTGGGCTTGTGCCGTTACCACCTCACGGTCGCGGGGCGCTCACTTATTTTTGCCCATTGGATTACAACGCTTTATTCCGTCATGCATGCATAACGTGCAAACGGAATCAATGCTGTAATCCAATGTGACAAAATTACGTGACTCGCCGCCGCCGTGAGTAACGGCAAAAGCCCATAACGTGCATAACGGCATAAAGCGTGTAATCCATGGCCAAAATTTAACGTGAGCGCGCCGCTCCGTGAGTAAACGGCAAAAGCCCGAACCGGTCAAGTCCATGAAAATAACACAAAAATAAACTCAAAATGTTTAGGCTCAATTTATCTGTGTGATTGCTAGGAATGTCAATCAATATGGCCATTGTTATAGGCAAGGCCAGGGAACCAGGATCATGCGTATATTCCCAGCTCTTCCATCAGCGTGTGAAATGAACCATTGGATTGACTGTGGTATTATGGAAATACGAAAAAACTGAGTTCGTAAAAGGCGAAGTAATACTAATATTGGTATAGTTTTAACTCATTGGGTGGTACGACGATAAAGCATTGGACACCAATTATTTTTTGCACATAGGAAGCCACATATCTTATCAAAAGTTTGCCAATGTTAGGTTTGCCAGAATCTGTCGGAAACGGTCAGGTCCACGGTTTGTTTGGGGACACTACGCGACATGTTAAAATTTAATACAGTTTTAAAACAACCGGTATCACATAATTATTTAAGGAATATACATTTTCTGATATGCTAGGCAAAGAAAAAACTACCGGTTTATTTCTTGACTCATTTAGCCCCGGGGGGGTCAGTCTTCATAGACAAGGGGGTATCATCCGTGTCCAAGAATTCACGTAAAAGGGTAGTTTTTTCAGGATCAGGCACGTTACGTTACGTACGTAACGTGAAAAGGGTCTAAAAATCAAGAAAAAGGGTTATATTTTCCAAATGAGGACTTACGCATTTAGGGTCCATATTCATTTCAGCATAAAAAAAATAAAAAAAGTGTTCCGGAAGTCTGTACTTGCCTTCAAACCTGTGCTTTCAAATCCCTAAATTTCCAAAATTTTCCGTGCTACGCGCTGTAGAGAAACCATGCTCGTGATTTTTAGTACAGGCCTGTTGGTTTGAGAAACCCTTTTGTTATTGCCTGATTATGTCACTATACCAAAATTGTTCTATATCACTTGCCCATGAAACGGACAATGTTTTAGCAATTAAAACTCATAATTTATTTGAATGTCAGTCAATTCTAGGTTTATAATTTTCTTAAAATAACTTATGGGACATAATTTGTGTGCATAATTGCGCGGATTCGGCAATTATCAGGTAAAATGCCGATTTATCGCTGCGCTGCAAATGCGGAAATAAGTGGCGAAAATAACTTTCTCTAAATGCGAATTCTCTGGATCCTATAGACCCAGAGAAAATGTCTTAAAAACTAAATACCCCATGCAAGGTTTCCGCGACCCACCCTGTGCCGCTTATGAACTCTCCATGAACACCTTCAATTTTATTAGTTCAAATAAAACCTTACATGCATGAACTATATTTTACTGTTTGTACCGTCGACCATTGGCCTATATGCATTTTAAAGCTAACCACTTACAAATATAAAATTGTTTTCACCAAATTTGCATCAGAAAATGTATTTCGGAAAGCAAACATTGCTTGGTATGCGTTCCGCGCTTCGCGCGGGAGAGAGCGGCACCCCCTCCCGCGCCACTTACTATATGAATTTTCTGTGACACTTTAACCCATCAAATCTGTTTTACTTTTTATAAGCGCATTTATCATACCTATATTTTGTTATAGTGAATCACTTACAAATTTCAAATTATTTCTATCAAATTTGCATGAAATGTGTGTATGGAAAGTGAAGATTGCAAGCCCCCCTCCCGCCGCTTGCATGTAGCGCAATGACCGCTCAGCAGCCATATCGTCGACTTTTATCGACTAGTCGTGCCTCCGTCCTGAGAATGGTTGGATACGCCCCTGGCTCAAAATGCATTTCCCCTTTTAAATACCTTTCCACGGGGATATATCCTGGCTGAAAAAAATTAACTTTCCCCAGATATTTTCTGAATTACACCAAGCTTACACTGCAAGAATATGGTTTGGGGTTTTTACGTATAAAGGGGTAATAATTGCATCAATTACTTGCTTAGGGTAGGGAGAAAGACAAATACTTGTTTAGGGTATGCAAAATTGCGCTACTGATACTTGCTTAGGGGCGCAAATTCCATCAAGTACTTGTTTAGGGTAGCTAATTGCGCTGCTGATACGTGTTTAGGGGTGATTTTTTTTTTTTTTTTTTTTAGTTTGGTATACTTCAACTTCACAAACAAAGACACTGAATCTACAAGTAGTTTTCACATTAAATTAAAAATGGTCAACTAAAATTGAGCAGTCGCATAAATTTCTCAATCCCAAAGTTTGAGATGTTCCGGATGTAGGGATTGTATCATCAAACAAAGACTCATATGGGCACGAAATCGCTGGCCGGGCCAGTGACACCGTCGTAGCGTGGTATCCTCGCGTGGTATCCTCACAAGTCACAAGAAAGCAAATCTGTGCCAAGTTTTTCAGGCACGCTGCCTATTTTGCCTGTAATTCATGGGACAATGACTATGCTTACAATGCCATCTCAGGCTGCTTTTTTTTTTTTTTTTTTTTGCGCATCTAATATTTGTAGCAGGTCCACTTAAAATGGTTTAAATTTAAGCTTTCATTTCGGAAAACTTCGCAAAGATTCGGCACTGGCACTTAGCTTGGGAATTACGCGATAAGAAATCATGACCTTTGCAGGTACAAACCGTGACCTGCTGTCTGACTGTCATACTCGGTCAGAAGAAAAAATGGCCCGAGACTCATATGGGGTGTACAACCCCCCCCCACCCCGGAAATTCTGCATCCCAGACTGAGTGACTGTAAACAGTTAGTAGCTGTTAGTCAGAGTCAACATGTGCAGTGATTGACTAAGCTAATTAGTCAAAGTGACCCGCCCTTAGCTATACTCAAGTCAGTCATAGTGCTCATCTGCTCTAGTTGACAGATTTAAATAGGTCACTTAATTCTGACTTTGACTAAAGATGTGACATCTGTTTTTAAGGTTTGTTTTTAAGCCGATTAGTGACTGGTTTCCCCAGGTTGACCTTGAAGGTGAACTACGCATTAACACCAAACGCCGAATCAGTTTCTAGCCTATCCCTCGGGAGGGACTGAAGTAATGAGGCAAGAGTGGAGAAGGAAAAGTTGCCAAATATTCGGGTGGGACTCGAACCCGGGCCCTTCAGGCCCCAGTCCCATGGACGATGGCGAATTGTGACAAAAAATGAATGCAAGACAGTTGCACTGCTAAGCACACACATAGCAAGAGATGAAGCATGCATGCATGAGCCAATTACTGAGCTGTTACATATTTACTTTATCAGCAAATATGCCACTTTTTGAAAAGTTACTCATAAGCATAAATGTTAAAGTTTCATCCTGTGTAGAATTAAATTTATTGCAAGAGTTCACTTATTTAGATCATATTCTGACAGCACATTATGATACCATCAACATAAGCCCTTGTTACATCCAATTTCATTTGTATGTGGGTTTCTACAAAAGGTTATCTAGACATGGGTTTGTATTTTTTATGAAATTGCATTTTTAGTAAACTCTTGTTCATGTTTACCTCGTATGTAGCGGCGTACGCGATTGGTCAATACGCATCATTTTTTTTTTTTTTTTTTTTAATTTCAGGCCAAATTTGATATTTAATGATTTAATTTTGTAATACTTATGGTAAACATGAACAGGGTAAAGCCCTCAGCCATAAAAAAGCGTTCATACCCAAAATCTATGAATAAATCCCTATTCTTAGACAGCTGTGAAAATGTAAGCAATTTCATTGGTTGATGCCCGTGTTCAATTCGATTAATTGAACCCAGGTAGTACGCGCTGCGTATTGAAGTTATTTTTAGGTTGAAGAGCTTGCGTCATACCGCGTTTTGCTACTTTCGATTGTTGTCACTGGGTGGTAACAGTCCTTTCTTGTTGTATTTAACTTAAGCCGTAAAGCATCGCGAAATTGGGTTAAAGATAACCTTAAATGATAAAGCTGTTTAAGAATGAGAATAAAGGTATGATTTTGGGAACCGGTACTCTCGTTCTTCCACTTAAAATAATGGTATCGCCTTGGGTTCAATTAATCGTAAAGAGAGTACCGGTTCCAAAAATCATACCTTTATTATCTAAATTTAGTTTCCGTGTGAGCATTTTTTTTTTTTTTTTTTTTTGCATAAATGTTAAAGTTTCATCCTGTGTAGAATTAAATTTATTGCAAGAGTTCACTTATTTAGATCATATTCTGACAGCACATTATGATACCATCAACATAAGCCCTTGTTACATCCAATTTCATTTGTATGTGGGTTTCTACAAAAGGTTATCTAGACATGGGTTTGTATTTTTTATGAAATTGCATTTTTAGTAAACTCTTGTTCATGTTTACCTCGTATGTAGCGGCGTACGCGATTGGTCAATACGCATCACGTGACCATGTATAAACAAGCGTTTATGCATGGCTGCTGTGATGAATGCCGAAAGTGATACAAAATTGCAATTTCAGGCCAAATTTGATATTTAATGATTTAATTTTGTAATACTTATGGTAAACATGAACAGGGTAACGCCCTCAGCCATAAACAAGCGTTCATACCCAAAATCTATGAATGAATCCCTATTCTTAGACAGCTGTAAAAATGTAAGCAATTTCATTGGTTGAAGCCCGTGTTCAATTCGATTAATTGAACCCAGGTAGTACGCGCTGCGTATTGAAGTTATTTTTAGGTTGAAGCACTCGCGTCATACCGCGTTGTGCTACTTTCGATTGTTGTCACTGGGTGGTAACAGTCCTTTCTTGTTGTATTTAACTTAAGCCGTAAAGCATCGCGAAATTGGGTTAAAGATAACCTTAAATGATAAAGCTGTTTAAGAATGAGAATAAAGGTATGATTTTGGGAACCGGTACTCTCTTTACGACGAATTGAACCCGGCGACACAAGTTATTTTTGCGTGGAAGAACTCAGCCTCCGGCCTCGTTCTTCCACTTAAAATAATGGTATCGCCTTGGGTTCAATTAATCGTAAAGAGAGTACCGGTTCCAAAAATCATACCTTTATTATCTAAATTTAGTTTCCGTGTGAGCATTATTCTCTATGATACGGCTTGTTCCCAAACTTGGGGTCATCGTCTGCTGAGAATCGGGTTGTGAAACCTCCTCAAAAGTGTTAAAAAATAAAATATATACAATATTTGATATATACACACTGAAAACATGCCCACACAAAGATGGCATCACAGCACACAAAAGTTTACACAATTTATGTAGCTGTGGCAGTTGCAGTAGAATTGGCAAAATATAGAATTTAGACATAAGAGGGGACTGGAGATTTTAGTGTATTTCTAGTTATTCTCAATAATATTTCATTATTTTGGCATTCTTTACAAATCCTGCATAGTTCAGCCTCTTTTATTCTTTGTTTTGTTTTTGAACCACACAATTACCTCCGATGTACGCTGTGATCGGCATTTGCACCATACTTCTGGGTTCTCCAGGATGTGTTTTAGAAGTGAGGAACATCCGATATTTGTGAAAGAATGAATGTTAACAAATAATGAATACTGAAAGTCACCTCATCACTAGCTATCACTTATTAAAAATATGTGATTACCCAACTCATAATATGATTGGCAAGCATACCCCCAAGTGCCAAAAAGGTCTGTTTTTTGTTGTTGCTGATATGTTGAAAATCACCTCTTTTTGAAAGAAAATTCATAAAAAAGGTCCAATCAATAGCCTGCCACACTTCCCTAAAAATCCTGGCAACAGTGTAGTGTGATTGGAAACTCATTTTCATTGGCCTTATTGGAGAGAATTTACAGATTGAGTGCCTTAGGCCTTAGTCAGTGCAGTGGTTGCTACCACATGTTCATTCCTTTACTAGAGCCACCATCAGCAATTTTTCAAAATGTAAACAAATCGCACCCCCTATTTTTCATCAAACTGCATTTTTTGCTCTGTTTGTATTGGAAATTGTTGTAGTAAAGACCACTGTCTAAGCATAACACATTGTATTTGGCAAGAAATGATAATTTTTATGCTTTGTTTACTAATAAAAGTCAGGATCTGACTTTTTTATAGGTGTAGAAACAGTCATAATTGGTGTTTAGGACCGCTTTAAAATGCTTTTAAGCATTTAAGCACTTAAAAGTGTCTGTTTTTCACAAAGAACAGTAATATAAGGTGTTGATATGACCTAACACTAAACAAACTGTGCATTTTTAATTTGGGGAAAAATTACCAATTATGGCTTTAATCAAAGATATACTTGTGGTGTATGTTGAAAGAGATATTTTTACTCAGGTTTCAGGAAATTCTATAACATTTTCAGGAAATATTGGTTTTATATGCAGTTTGAGTGTGATCCAAAAGTAGACAACACGTAATTTATTTACCCTTTTCAAGCTGATGATTTGAAATAGTAGGCTGCCTCTGTTTCCCTTTATAGGAATTAATTGTCATTTAAAGGGGCACTACCCACTCCTCAGCCTCAAACCCACCACTCAAAACCCAAGATTTTTGTATCATTTATACCAGGCCAGGGGTTCTCAATTATATTAGCTGAAGGGCCAGAGAATGCCAAACACGTTTGAAAGTTCCCTACTTGAGGGCCAAATACATCTGAAATTCTTATGTTTACTACCTTTTTTATATTTTAGAGCAAGTCAAGGACCAAAAATCAATGGTCAGCGGGCCGGATTTGGCCCGCCGGCCGCCAATTGAGAGCCCCTGATTTATACCCTGAATCTTCTCATTTTATCAGCAAAATCTGTTTGCTGAAATTTTCCCATTTAATGCTACAAGCTATTATGGGTTGTTACAGATTTGCAAAATATATTTGTACAGTAATCTATGGACTATTAGACCAGGAGACCAGAAAGTTTATTCAGCTGAAAAGGTACAAATGTTTGATGGTCTGGTTATGTTAGTATAGGGTCAAAAGATGGAATTGGATCACACTCTAGTTACTTAAAGCCATGCCAAAATTTGGATCTTGAGTCCTGTTCTACTTGAAAATTGGTTTTAAGTAGGGTGTATACACTTGATGTCAAGGTGTACCCAAAACTGAAAATCACAAGTCCAAAGTTGCAGACACAAGCCAAAGTTAAAATCAAGTCAAAGTTCAAACAAATCAAGTCTAACCTAATCAAAGTTCAAACCCAAATCTCATTGAGCCAGTGCTCAAACCAAGTCCAGTTAAGGTGTTGGCATCATGACTTAAATAGGCCAAAGAATTTCTTTAAAATTTGATATATAGTACATTCATTTGTGCTGATGACAAATCTGAAATAAAAAAAATGGCTTACCATATTCGTTTTTGAGAAAAAAGACTTTCAAAAAGTACATTTTTGCTCAAAATTTTATGTTATTTACCACGCAACTCTATGAGAAAATGTGATGCACCGATACTAAAGTGTCCCAAAAAGATAACAAATGGGCCGATCATTTTTTTTTTTTTTTTTTTTAATTTCAGGCCAAATTTGATATTTAATGATTTAATTTTGTAATACTTATGGTAAACATGAACAGGGTAAAGCCCTCAGCCATAAAAAAGCGTTCATACCCAAAATCTATGAATAAATCCCTATTCTTAGACAGCTGTGAAAATGTAAGCAATTTCATTGGTTGATGCCCGTGTTCAATTCGATTAATTGAACCCAGGTAGTACGCGCTGCGTATTGAAGTTATTTTTAGGTTGAAGAGCTTGCGTCATACCGCGTTTTGCTACTTTCGATTGTTGTCACTGGGTGGTAACAGTCCTTTCTTGTTGTATTTAACTTAAGCCGTAAAGCATCGCGAAATTGGGTTAAAGATAACCTTAAATGATAAAGCTGTTTAAGAATGAGAATAAAGGTATGATTTTGGGAACCGGTACTCTCGTTCTTCCACTTAAAATAATGGTATCGCCTTGGGTTCAATTAATCGTAAAGAGAGTACCGGTTCCAAAAATCATACCTTTATTATCTAAATTTAGTTTCCGTGTGAGCATTTTTTTTTTTTTTTTTTTTTGCATAAATGTTAAAGTTTCATCCTGTGTAGAATTAAATTTATTGCAAGAGTTCACTTATTTAGATCATATTCTGACAGCACATTATGATACCATCAACATAAGCCCTTGTTACATCCAATTTCATTTGTATGTGGGTTTCTACAAAAGGTTATCTAGACATGGGTTTGTATTTTTTATGAAATTGCATTTTTAGTAAACTCTTGTTCATGTTTACCTCGTATGTAGCGGCGTACGCGATTGGTCAATACGCATCACGTGACCATGTATAAACAAGCGTTTATGCATGGCTGCTGTGATGAATGCCGAAAGTGATACAAAATTGCAATTTCAGGCCAAATTTGATATTTAATGATTTAATTTTGTAATACTTATGGTAAACATGAACAGGGTAACGCCCTCAGCCATAAACAAGCGTTCATACCCAAAATCTATGAATGAATCCCTATTCTTAGACAGCTGTAAAAATGTAAGCAATTTCATTGGTTGAAGCCCGTGTTCAATTCGATTAATTGAACCCAGGTAGTACGCGCTGCGTATTGAAGTTATTTTTAGGTTGAAGCACTCGCGTCATACCGCGTTGTGCTACTTTCGATTGTTGTCACTGGGTGGTAACAGTCCTTTCTTGTTGTATTTAACTTAAGCCGTAAAGCATCGCGAAATTGGGTTAAAGATAACCTTAAATGATAAAGCTGTTTAAGAATGAGAATAAAGGTATGATTTTGGGAACCGGTACTCTCTTTACGACGAATTGAACCCGGCGACACAAGTTATTTTTGCGTGGAAGAACTCAGCCTCCGGCCTCGTTCTTCCACTTAAAATAATGGTATCGCCTTGGGTTCAATTAATCGTAAAGAGAGTACCGGTTCCAAAAATCATACCTTTATTATCTAAATTTAGTTTCCGTGTGAGCATTATTCTCTATGATACGGCTTGTTCCCAAACTTGGGGTCATCGTCTGCTGAGAATCGGGTTGTGAAACCTCCTCAAAAGTGTTAAAAAATAAAATATATACAATATTTGATATATACACACTGAAAACATGCCCACACAAAGATGGCATCACAGCACACAAAAGTTTACACAATTTATGTAGCTGTGGCAGTTGCAGTAGAATTGGCAAAATATAGAATTTAGACATAAGAGGGGACTGGAGATTTTAGTGTATTTCTAGTTATTCTCAATAATATTTCATTATTTTGGCATTCTTTACAAATCCTGCATAGTTCAGCCTCTTTTATTCTTTGTTTTGTTTTTGAACCACACAATTACCTCCGATGTACGCTGTGATCGGCATTTGCACCATACTTCTGGGTTCTCCAGGATGTGTTTTAGAAGTGAGGAACATCCGATATTTGTGAAAGAATGAATGTTAACAAATAATGAATACTGAAAGTCACCTCATCACTAGCTATCACTTATTAAAAATATGTGATTACCCAACTCATAATATGATTGGCAAGCATACCCCCAAGTGCCAAAAAGGTCTGTTTTTTGTTGTTGCTGATATGTTGAAAATCACCTCTTTTTGAAAGAAAATTCATAAAAAAGGTCCAATCAATAGCCTGCCACACTTCCCTAAAAATCCTGGCAACAGTGTAGTGTGATTGGAAACTCATTTTCATTGGCCTTATTGGAGAGAATTTACAGATTGAGTGCCTTAGGCCTTAGTCAGTGCAGTGGTTGCTACCACATGTTCATTCCTTTACTAGAGCCACCATCAGCAATTTTTCAAAATGTAAACAAATCGCACCCCCTATTTTTCATCAAACTGCATTTTTTGCTCTGTTTGTATTGGAAATTGTTGTAGTAAAGACCACTGTCTAAGCATAACACATTGTATTTGGCAAGAAATGATAATTTTTATGCTTTGTTTACTAATAAAAGTCAGGATCTGACTTTTTTATAGGTGTAGAAACAGTCATAATTGGTGTTTAGGACCGCTTTAAAATGCTTTTAAGCATTTAAGCACTTAAAAGTGTCTGTTTTTCACAAAGAACAGTAATATAAGGTGTTGATATGACCTAACACTAAACAAACTGTGCATTTTTAATTTGGGGAAAAATTACCAATTATGGCTTTAATCAAAGATATACTTGTGGTGTATGTTGAAAGAGATATTTTTACTCAGGTTTCAGGAAATTCTATAACATTTTCAGGAAATATTGGTTTTATATGCAGTTTGAGTGTGATCCAAAAGTAGACAACACGTAATTTATTTACCCTTTTCAAGCTGATGATTTGAAATAGTAGGCTGCCTCTGTTTCCCTTTATAGGAATTAATTGTCATTTAAAGGGGCACTACCCACTCCTCAGCCTCAAACCCACCACTCAAAACCCAAGATTTTTGTATCATTTATACCAGGCCAGGGGTTCTCAATTATATTAGCTGAAGGGCCAGAGAATGCCAAACACGTTTGAAAGTTCCCTACTTGAGGGCCAAATACATCTGAAATTCTTATGTTTACTACCTTTTTTATATTTTAGAGCAAGTCAAGGACCAAAAATCAATGGTCAGCGGGCCGGATTTGGCCCGCCGGCCGCCAATTGAGAGCCCCTGATTTATACCCTGAATCTTCTCATTTTATCAGCAAAATCTGTTTGCTGAAATTTTCCCATTTAATGCTACAAGCTATTATGGGTTGTTACAGATTTGCAAAATATATTTGTACAGTAATCTATGGACTATTAGACCAGGAGACCAGAAAGTTTATTCAGCTGAAAAGGTACAAATGTTTGATGGTCTGGTTATGTTAGTATAGGGTCAAAAGATGGAATTGGATCACACTCTAGTTACTTAAAGCCATGCCAAAATTTGGATCTTGAGTCCTGTTCTACTTGAAAATTGGTTTTAAGTAGGGTGTATACACTTGATGTCAAGGTGTACCCAAAACTGAAAATCACAAGTCCAAAGTTGCAGACACAAGCCAAAGTTAAAATCAAGTCAAAGTTCAAACAAATCAAGTCTAACCTAATCAAAGTTCAAACCCAAATCTCATTGAGCCAGTGCTCAAACCAAGTCCAGTTAAGGTGTTGGCATCATGACTTAAATAGGCCAAAGAATTTCTTTAAAATTTGATATATAGTACATTCATTTGTGCTGATGACAAATCTGAAATAAAAAAAATGGCTTACCATATTCGTTTTTGAGAAAAAAGACTTTCAAAAAGTACATTTTTGCTCAAAATTTTATGTTATTTACCACGCAACTCTATGAGAAAATGTGATGCACCGATACTAAAGTGTCCCAAAAAGATAACAAATGGGCCGATCGTTTTTCTGATTTTCACATATGTTTAGGTCTAAGTTGCATATTTGTAAATACCGAAATAAAAAAATGGTGTCACCGCATTAGTTTTCCTGAAAATCGTCAAAAAAGACATTTTTAGAGGGAAATTTCCGTCTTCACTACAGACGCTGCGTCTCGCATTATTTTACCCCTATATGTCACGCAGCAAAACAAGAAATGGGTGCGTGAAAGGTGAGACGTGTAATTAATCAGGCGCGTTCTTAGACAAGTGCTAGCAACATCAGAGTTCTACGCGATTTTACGAACGCTTTACAAATTAGCATAAACGCAGAGGGGGAAAATCGCTCATGAATTTTTGTGACGCTAAAATCGCAAACGAATGCACACTTGCTCATCTCCGAGTTTATTAAAGTCGGCTTGTGCGTACTCCTTAGAAACCAAATCATAATGTCAACACCTTAAGTTATTATCATAACACCCTTCAAAAATAGATTTGTTAAAAATTGGTCTCTATGAGATGATGAAGTCTATCTCAGTTCCTACACATGCTTCCTTTGCTTTAAAATTAGTTGGCATTAGAAAAATACACTTCCCTACACTAACACATCTAATTAAAGGGGCATTTTGTGATACATAGCCTTGACCCCAATTTACCTAACCAAAGTTAAAATTTTGTTATCATAATGCACTGTTAAAGGTGCAATGAGAGATTTCAAGTCATCCTTATTTTCTGTGATATGTAGTGATTTCATATATATTAGACACTCAATACATAAATATTAAGCATTTATAAAGCGCTGCTACATAAAGATCGTAGCGCTGAGAAACAAGATGGCATAAAGCTGACAAAATTTAACACAATGTATATACAGAGGAACAACTGAACAGAATCAAGAGAACAAATATGTGTTAAGAGCTTTCTTGAAAATGGTAACTGTTGCCGATTCTCTAATATTGACTGGCAAGTTATTCCACATAAGGGGAGCAGTATAGAAGGTGGTCCTGCGTTCAGCAGACTGAAGCAGCTTGGATGTTTTATGCACAGTCAAAAGGGTGGTATCAGATGCTGAACGCAGGGAGGCTCTTGCAGAATGGTGAACAGTGATGGTGGAAGAGATGTAATCTGGAGTCATTTGATGGAGGCATTTATAAACAAAAAGAAGGATCTTGAAAATAATTCTCTTTTCAACTGGTAACCAATGCAATTCACGTAAGCAAGGAGAGGCATGATCAATAGATCCCGTACCTTTTGTTTTGCTACAGAAATGACTTAAAATGAAAACAAAAGGCAATTTATATATGCTTGCATTTCAATAGAAAACATAGGCTGAATTTTGTATTTGCTCCTATATGAAATTAGAAATGTTACAATGTTTGTACCAAAGAAGCAGTTCTCAGCTTATCCTTTCACATATGGGGGTATATTTGGTAGAAAGCTTTATATCAGTGCAAAATTCAGAATTTTCATATTTTTTAGGAACATCTATTATTTGAAATCTCTCGTTGCACTTTTAAAGTGTTGATTAAAATTGTTAATCTTGCTGGTCAAAATTTTAATCAACCTAGGATTACCAGGTGAACCACACATTTGTGGGTTAAAACCGTAATCAATGGCTGTTGGTTAAAATTATATTAATATGCGGTTGGTCAAAACTTTTAATCAACTGTTGGATAGTTCTATTTGCTAAATCATTGGTTAATGTGATGTTGGTTACACTAAAAACAGGTTGTTGGTGAAAATTTTAACCATTTGTTGGTTATTATTATTGTTATTACTTAAAATATTTGAATTGTCAGTTGTAGTTTCTGCCCCCCTTTTTTTTTTTTTTTTTTTTTTTTTTTTTTTTTTTTTTTTTTTTTAACATGACGAAGCACTGATTTCTTGTACATCCCCATCTAGGTCCTGGCCCCGGCCCCCAGCTGCCAGGGATAATATAAAAAGTCCTCCATAATGCCCTGATTCAGAGGCCCTGCATATACCCGCTCCTGTAATCTTCTGAGCATTATAACTTAGTAAAAAGTGATAATTACCAAAACTTATTAAATTTATTATTTTAGCATGTATACTAGCTTGTGCATGAATTTTCATCTCAGGTGCTGATTTCTGGGTGACCCAATCATGGTCCAATTTTTCCTGTGATGTTTTCTCACTCACATGGAAGCATGTTACCAAACTGTCTGTCTGATTGCAAATTTTTAGTTAAAAGCACTATCAGTGATTTGCTAAATCAGCAAATCGAAAAAATCATCAAAAATCAGATTTTTGCATGTATGTAACAGGTACAGGTATCCTAACATACCCTGCAAATGACAAGACCAGAAGCAATCTAATAAGATCAGAATCAGAGATTTAGTCATTACTGTCCGTATTAGCCCAGGAGCTAGCAGACATTTGTAACACATCTCAAGTACAAAAGGTTTGAGTGATTAAATATGTAGACAGTCTAGCAGGGATTCCTGAAACGTGATTCTTAAGTACCGCAAATGATGCCTTAAGGAGAGGGGGCCAAGACAAAGTTTGTACAGGGGTCAAATTTTTAAATTGATCCAATCGTGTTAAAAAGTATACCACGTTATTTGTCTAACCATAAGGATTCAGAAAAGGTATAGTTTGTATACTATCTACAATGCAAAGATTAAGAGCCATTGGCTAAAAACAGCAAAAAACAATAAAAAGGGTCAATTTCAGTTGTACAGGGGTCAAATTTTAAAGTTGCTTCGATTTGGATAAAAATTGTGCAAATTATTGGTGGAGTTCATATGATTAAAACAAGGAATAGTTTTGGCTCTCTCAAATGCTTGCTTAATGAAGTAGGGGGGAAACAAGGTCAAGCCCCGTTGAATGCAATGGACGTTGAACTTCTGTGCCCCTACATTGGTAACTAAGCGTTTTACCTGGAAAAGGTAACTTAAGAGAATTCTACAGACTTATCCTTCACTTTGAAGCTATTCATGTAAATTTCAAATTAGAGAATAAAGGTATGATTTTGGGAACCGGTACTCTCTTTACGACGAATTGAACCCAAGGTGATACCATTATTTTAAGTGGAAGAACGAGGCCGGAGGCTGAGTTCTTCCACGCAAAAATAATGATGTCACCGGGTTCAATTCGTCATAAAGAGAGTACCGGTTCCCAAAATCATACCTTTATTCTCATTCTTAAACAGCTTTATCATTTAAGGTCATCTTGAACCCAAATTCGCGATACTTTATGGCTTAAATACAACAAGAAAGGACTGCCATCGCCCAGTGACAACAATCGAACAACCCGCTGAACGCAACGATCATACGCAACAAGACGCAACGTTGGCAGGCACGCGCGAAAGTAGCAAAACACGGTATGACGCGAGCGATTCAACCTAAAAATAACTTCAATACGCAGCGCGTACTACCTGGGTTCAATTAATCGAATTAAACCCGGGCATCAGCCAATGAAATTGCTTACATTTTCACAGCTGTTTAAGAATATTTTTTCAAATCACTGAGAGTGTCTTTAACCACTTGAAATCAGGCAAAGACTAATATTTGTCTATTTTTTGTTTTTTGTTACAAACATTTGAAAATTATTTATGCTCATTGGCATATTCAGAATCAGCATACAAAATGCATTTAAATGAGTCCAAACAGACCTAGACTTTGTTGGTTGTTTCTATTTAGGTGGCTTCCCAAATGACCTGCAAATATTTGAGAAGTCTCAAAAGCCACTGACTTATGTGCTATAACTTATACAGAATTGCCTCGCATCGGAATGGGTTATATTGGTCCAGCTGTTTGAATAAGAGAAGCAAAATTATGTACTAAATCCCCACCCCCACTTCACTACATCAAAATTTAGTTTTTGGTATCAGAAGAAAGTTCATATTTTTCTCACTACCCCAGTGAAATTTAAGGCCCAGAAATGTCTGCAAGTGTGGTTTTGGTATACCACACTGATAACACACACTGTTCTATGGGCTAATTTAATTTAATACCCATTTTTGCTTCTGCTATCCAATGGCTGGACCGATTTAACTCATTATCATGCTTTGAGGTGCCCGATACGCGATAATAATATCGGATCCTACGCATGATAAGGATAAAATTGGATGATTTGCACCCAATATTTATTGGTCTCACTATAAGTTTTAAAATATTTTTGCAACTCATAGCTCATCCAATAAATTTGGGCTGAATCAATCCAATTTTATTACAAAATTTGTAAAGAGCTACTATTCAGTAAAAAATCCATTAACACTCTAAAGTCCCACCAGGTTCACAAAGTATTTAAAAACAGGAATATGGAGTAGAATGCAAAGCTACACTTGTATCCCTGTAATGCAACAAGGCTTAGACTTTGCTCACCATTGCTTTGTTCACACTAAGGCCATATTAAAGATGAATTTGTCCTATCACCTTTTACCTTTTGTCACAGAAAGTACAGGATCATTAGTAATGGTCTAATTATTATCTTCCTCATTGGATTTATTCTTATTGTTAGAGGTATCAGTGTGTATATATATACCTAACTGGCCTGGACAGAAGTCAATGACTTCAGTTGCCACAGTGGGTGTAACAACAATTGTATACAAACACCCCTGAGGCACAATGAAACAATCCACTGGTAACTTTACCTCACTGACAGACATGATTGGTCAAGTGTATATAACCCCGCCCACTCATTTGCATATGACTAGCATTCTCAGCTGACTGGCAGTACACACACATGCAGGATTAGAGTGGCTCACTTCACAACTGGCTATTGATGAGTACAGACCTGTGACTGTTTTTCAACAAGAAGTCAATGGGATATTTATATCTGGAAATTTTATGAAGTTGAGACAGACTTTACCATTTGGAATTATATTTTGTGGAAGTTAACTCACTTGGCAACCTGCTACGGATTGCGATGACACAAATGGTATGACTTTTGCATATTATGGTTTTTGGTATTTTAACTTTGATTTTATTTTGCCCTCTTTCCCCCCCCCCAGATAAATAGGCTTATATTTACAGCCAAACACCAGTTCATTTCCTCTTAATTAGACTAAAAATTAAAGTGTGTTTCACCTGTTGAAGATCCATAAATGGGTAATGATTTTTACAGTATTGCATCAATTATGCTACAGGTTAGTCGTTCTCCTGGAAGGGGGGGGGGCTTAGTATGGTAATTTATTAGTTGAATATCCATCATAGCCATGATTTGGGGACTTGCAATATCATACGCACTGTTAAAATAGGTATTAAAAACATATTAAAAAGTTGATTGATTAAAAATGACACAACATTGCTTAAAAATTATGAGTTGATTAAAAGTGGCATTTAAAGGGGCACTTCGTGATCCACAGCCTCGTCCCCCCGACTTACCTAAAAAAAGTTGAGATTTTTATATCATCTAAACCGCTAACATTAGTAATCCATGTGTATCTAATCTTGCGTGCAAATTCGGTCGTATCTGTAAGAAATTCGCAACTTTGTATTTTCTGTCCGTAAACGGACATAAATTATAGCATAGTGGCCTATGGGACCGTGGAAAACAAGCATTCGCTCATAACACAAAACCGCAAGGTCGGGATCAACTAAAAAGTTGTGAATAAGCTTTTTTCAAGGATATCTATTGAACAATGAATAAACAAGAAGGTGCTGGAATCACGAAATGCACCTTTAATATTGTGTTGGTTAAAGATGGAAACATGTTTTGATGATTTTATATCAACGTAGGTTAAATTATGAGGGGCCAAACGTTTTTCTTAACCAACAACAGATTAAAAATCTCCACTTACCAAAAAAAAATGTGAAATATTCATCAGTAAAATTTTCAATTGTGGGTTAAATCTTATTTCAGTGTTGGTAAAATCATCTATTTTACACAATGTTTATTAAAATATTGGTCATGTGACCAATTTGAAAGCGAGGCATCATCATCCGGCAAAATCAAACATGGCTGGTTTGGAAAGAGTGACGGCGATGCTTGAGAAGTGTGGATTAATTCAGATATGAGTTAAAGCAATTGCCTCTAACTTCAGACTTTCTTGATCAATTTCAGGCTTGCTTTAGCAAACGTATTGGAGACTTATATTTTGGGCATTTTCAGGCTCTTGCTATTCATCCCTGAAAATTTAACAGGTTTGCATAGTCTAGTCATCGTCTAGTCTAGTGTCACAGTCAAGACTTCATTGAGGACCCAGGGAATGAAGGATTATATGCCTGACTGAGTAAAGCTCTATATAATCCCTCATTGAAGTATTAACACTAGACTAAACTAGTTCTGTGCAATGTTACACTTAGAGGAATAACCCAACAAATGATTAAAAATATTATCTAATTACATTATTTCATTTGTCTAGACTAATAAGCCATAGGGAAATATTAAATTTAATCTATGGCAAGTAGGAAACATTTGATACTGCAAATGGGATGTTTGTAATGAAGAGTTAAATATTGCTTCTGTTATCACATGTCAAGTTACTTGTTCATTGTTTACTGAAATTCTAGCAAAGTTGGTTTAATATCATTAGTTGTTCTCACTCTGAGTACGGTTTTACTGCATCTAGTATAAATAGAGACCACACTAGCGGTTGCCCGCGCTTCGCGCGGGCAACCGCTAGCTGATTTGAATGGGAGCGGTCACTAAACGGGTTGATCACTCTTCCATTAACGCAATATTTCAGAGACATTACAATATTTTCTCCAAACTTTTTTTTTTTTTTTTTTTTGTCTAGTCTAGTGTCACAGTCAAGACTTCATTGAGGACCCAGGGAATGAAGGATTATATGCCTGACTGAGTAAAGCTCTATATAATCCCTCATTGAAGTATTAACACTAGACTAAACTAGTTCTGTGCAATGTTACACTTAGAGGAATAACCCAACAAATGATTAAAAATATTATCTAATTACATTATTTCATTTGTCTAGACTAATAAGCCATAGGGAAATATTAAATTTAATCTATGGCAAGTAGGAAACATTTGATACTGCAAATGGGATGTTTGTAATGAAGAGTTAAATATTGCTTCTGTTATCACATGTCAAGTTACTTGTTCATTGTTTACTGAAATTCTAGCAAAGTTGGTTTAATATCATTAGTTGTTCTCACTCTGAGTACAGTTTTACTGCATCTAGTATAAATAGAGACCACATAACTGCCAGCTTTCACAAATCCATACCATCAATCTTCAGATATTTTCTTTTTTATGGGCAGTAGCGGTGTTTGGCTACTGTCTTAGATGAATTGCAAGATAAATTAAACAAAGAGTGACTACTGAATAACCAAATTAAACAAAGAGTGACTACTGAATAACCAATAAGACAATTAGCTCAGGATCCATAGTGTAAGGGGGGGGCAGGTTGCCACCCCAGAGATCCGGGGGTGGGGGGGGGTCTCAACTTTGGTTGGAGTACCTATGTGCCACCCGGATTTCAAAAATTGAGGCTCCGGAGCTGATTTGAGGCCCAAAAAAATGAAGTCTCCGGAACTAGGTTAAATTCCAAAAATTTCAGAAAATAAGCTGCAATTTCCCCTCAATTTCCAGCTACTTTTTGAGGGGTTTTGAAGAAAATTTGGTAGAATATGGCTTTGGACATGAAAAGTAGGGTCTCTGGAACTGAAATGGTCCTAAAATGGGAGTCAATGGAACTGAAAAAGAGCCTTAAAATGGGGTCTTATAGGCAGCACAAAACCATACTTCCTCCCATGTGAGAATCCCCCGGCGGCGAATCTACCGCAAAACCATCTCCAACCAGGAAAATCTGCCTAAAAACTGGGAAATTGCCCCCTCTGACAAATATGTGATCCCTGTTACGCCACTGCTCAGGATGTATTGATGTGACTGGGGATACTTTTAGTTGAGGTATCCCAAAAATTTGCACCCTTATGGTTTTGTGTTCCAGAGAGAATCCACTGGACTAGCCTACAATTCAAAGACACAAATCCCTAAATGTGGGTCAGACATTCACAAAAATGGCCACAAATGGCATCAGATTAAGAAACTGGGACTGTATTTTGATTTTTAGGTAAATTCCCTAGAAATGGGTCAAGACTCAAGATTTTATGTGAAATGACCCCTAGAAATGGGTTGGGATTTACGACTTGGGATTAACAGGTATATATAAGTTTATAAATACGGTACATGGTTTCTGAGTTTGGTATACTTCAACTTCACAAACAAAGACACTGAATCTACAAGTAGTTTTCACATTAAATTAAAAATGGTCAAATAAAATTGAGCAGTCGCATAAATTTCTCAATCCCAAAGTTTGAGATGTTCCGGATGTAGGGATTGTGTCATCAAACAAAGACTCATGGGCATGAAATCGCTGGCCGGGCCAGTGACACCGTCGTAGCGTGGTATCCTCGGTCATGGGCTGGGGCCTAAAGGGCCCCTGGTTCCTTCACTCCCTCTGGGAGAACAGATGGGGTGTTAGGGTCAGACCAGCAAAGGTCCATTTGGAGTTTCCTGTTGCCCGCCCACCAACCCACTCACATCACACTTTTGGGGCATGTCAGAAACAGCCGCATTAACTATTTGGGCCCTGCCCCACCCCATTGGCTACTTTTCAAAACTAAACTTACAAAGAATTATTTTGTTGCTCCTTCTATATACAAATTGTCATTTGTCCATCACATCATTTTGGTTCGCATTTCTCAGATGCTGGTCTTTTGGTCATTACAAATGACACTATCATTTGTGTACCTTTTGTCCAGCTAAAACTGATTCACTGGGTCATTAGGGTACCTCTTACCTGGAAAAAAGGAAGGGTACCCTAACCCTAACAGTCTTTTGGTTTTTTGGTTTCTAGAGAGGAAGGGATAAAGGGATAGAAGCTAAAGAACATTGGACATCCGTGGTGGGATTCGAACCCGGGGCCTCCGGCGCAACATTCCCATGAGCAGGGATGGTAAGCCACGAGGGAGTCGCTGGTCCAGCCAGCGATTTCGTGCCCATATGAGTGTTGGTACGATGACGTCATTGCATCTTTTTGGACTTTTTGCATTTTCTAGCCTCAGCTCATTGAGTGGTGAGTTTTGGTAGTGATAGGGTGCAATAAGCTGTGTAATATTGCTTTGACAACTAATTTACACTCTGTACTTTGAGAATTGAGAAAGGGGTACAAACAGGGGCGTATGGAGGCAATCGAACCAGTGGGTGTAAAATTAAAAAGTCGTCCCAGTTACCTCCTGCAACAAGTGCTAAAACTGGATCAATTTTATATTATTTGAGATGTTTATATGCATTTTATTTTTGTGCTGGGAAGGACCGCAGGTTGGACGCCCCAGTGGTGTAATCTACGTGTATGCCAAAAACTCAATGGAACTTGGGCCTGTTCTTTCTCTTCCTCTGGAAATATTAATCATTATCTTGTTCTTTTCTGTTTCCCAATATATTATCACAAGTCACAAGAAAGCAAATCTGTGCCAAGTTTTTCAGGCACGCTGCCTATTTTGCCTGTAATTCATGGGACAATGACTATGATTACAATGCCATCTCAGGCTGCATGGTTGTGCTTCTGGACACAGAAGACAGGTTGTATCTTTTTGCTTTGGTCTGGTAGGCCTGTTTATAATCGTTGGTGCAAATGGTATTGTAGAACTTTTGGCTTGTTGTAGTTTATCTTGCATTGTTTGCAGTAGTTACAGGCGAACAGGCTTGCAAGAAGCTTTTGTTTATTTATTCTTTACCCTGGGTCCATATTCAGAGGAAAACTTACATATTCCTCTGTCCTTCCATAAGCTTCCATATGGCCCAGCAACATATAACAACAAGCTGGGAATCTGCATGGGAAAATCATTCTGGGGAAATCCACCTGTCTCATGGGAAATTGGGAGGCAAACCAAAAAATGGATGAGGATTGGTATTGGGTGATCAATGATGATGACGATAGACAAAGAAATAAATGCAAATCTACCTTTTTAAAGATGGTGTTTAAAGAGGCATGCAGCTTGTAGCACTTCCGTTACAAGCTGCATGCATGCACTTACACAATAAATTTGTTTTAAAATGTCGCGACACCCACAATGTAACAGCGTGAAAATGCGCATCGTGTAGACAGTGGCAGAAAGACAATAAAAATATACAACAAAATATTTGTATCACCAATGTCGCTAAAACCCTGCAGACCATTCGTACAAATGTGGTATCAACATCAAGAACTTGTAACGATGCTAGTTGAGTCAAGCCCTGATGGTGCTTTGAACCAATCCCATAATGCATTTCAATGTGCCTATACTCTACTGTAGTAAATACATGTCAATACTTGACTAGTGTTCCAAAAGTTTAAGAACCAAAAGACATTTCATGATCATGCTAAACATTCCCTAAGTACTAACAACACTTTGTGGGCTAAAATGAGCATAAAAGTCAGTGTTTTTATGTGTTGAGAATATGATTTTTTGTGGGATCACATGACCCTAATGAGGTGAAATTTCCCAAAACTGGTGCATTGTGGGATTGACCCAATACACCCTCTGAATCAAGCCTTTCTATGTACAACACACAGTACAAGGAATACAAATTCCTCTGTGAAGTTTTGTGGAAAACTTTTTGTTAAGAAAAGGTACTGAGTATCACCGAAATGAAAAAAAATCGTTAAATTTAAGTGAAAAGATCACAGCGGAGGGGAAAAAAGAAGAAAAATCATGGCTGTTGTGTAGTACTATGCACTAAATCTAATTTTAAAAGCACAATGAACATGGCAATCTATCCAAACAAACTACTTTTTTTCCGGGGGGGGGGGGTTTTTTTTTTTTTTTTTTTTTTTTTTTTTTTTTTTTTTTTTTTTTTTTTTTTTTTTTTTTTTTTTTTTTTTTTTTTTTTTTTTTTTTTTTTTTTTTTTTTTTTTTTTTTTTTTTTTTTTTTTTTTTTTTTTTTTTTTTTTTTTTTTTTTTTTTTTTTTTTTTTTTTTTTTTTTTTTTTTTTTTTTTTTTTTTTTTTTTTTTTTTTTTCGGGCATCAACTTCCAGGTGCTAGTCTGTTTCAAAGACTCAGTTAACGGTAGGAGGGCGCTCTTACGCATATCAAACGGTTACACACAGACTTGACTAAAGACTAGGCCTGGTCACGAATATTTAAATATAAATGACCGTTATTGGAAATAGCAGTATTTTGCAGCGAGGTTAATCCACTAACCTCGACGGATTTTGAAGTCAATATTTTTTTTCCTAAATTATCATGATATGACTAAGATCTTTTGAACATAGGTTTAAAAGATGATTCTGCAATGTCACTGGGACCGAGACTGCCATAGTAAATGCATGTAGCAGTTCCCCAAATTACCGTTTGGAAATCCCCAATGCCCAAATCGAGCAGATCGTGTGCTACCCCCCTTTTTTTCTAACATTACTTTGGTTTTGATAATACGAGTAAAGCACATTGCATGCTCCATTGACAATAAAAATTTGACTTTGATAGAACAAAGAATAGGCTTTCATTGTTGTATTCTTCATGTAAGTTTTGAAATGCACAATAGAGAATACTTCAAAGATCTTTTTAAAGGAAATATGTCATGATTCTGAATATTTGGAAAATTTGGTATGGATGGAAAGCTTAAGTAACGTAGATTACATATAAATCAAAATAAGTTGAAAATTGTCCACATTTGTTGAGTATTTTGCCCTTTTAATTTCCCGCCCAATAGCTTACTCGAAAACGATTCCGACAAATCCACATCGCAGGCAAATGGTGACGTCAAAGTGATGACCATCCATAATTTACGTCGTTGTGACCATCATATCGCAGTGTTGCCACTTCAATTTTTTTTTTTTTTTTTTTTTATTTTATTATTACTTTCATTAATCCATCAATATTACAGTGTCAGCAATAACAATTCGAGTAAACACGATGTTTTGGTCATCACTTTGACGTCACGAGTTGGGCGCTTTTGATCAATGAAGCCGTGGCGAAAAATCCGCCCGTTTTCTTCGTATGTCAAAAAAGCAAAAATTAAAATGCCTCTATTTTGTTAATTTTACATCAAATTGTATTATTTTTTCGGGAATTCGTGATGTATGTACATATATTTTATGAATGTAAGTCAAACTGAGCTTGACAAAAATCTTGACATATTTCTTTTAATGTTCACACCAAGTTCTATACATGTGTGCGTATGCGTGTTATTTGATTGTCATATATATCCTTGTACACTAGGTTTAAACATTTTCTACCTCCATGGTTTAAAGAAGAACACTATATACATGTACAGGGTAGTTAAAAACATGGTTTTGATATCAATATTAATGAAATCTTCTAACCTTTTATTTACAAAGTATATACCTTGAAGCATAAATGTTGCAAAAATCTTAGTTACACAAATAAGCATTGTACCTACACACGATGAAAACTTCGCTGTTGAAGCCGTGTGAAATTTCGTTCACTGATCCGCTAAATCCTTCAGTCCTTGAAAACGTATGCACTTATCCGCAATGTTTGTTAGTTATAAATGAGGGCCAGGAACTCAGGCTACAAAGATTATCAAGCATAATTAATGATCATTATATAGTGTGCCGTGTGCAAGACATCTCCCGATCGGGGCATGCAGAAACAGTCAAAATTTCGAATTCGAAGGGTTGAATCTATGCATAATGGAAAACGCCACAAGTTTATTACAACCGATGCAAGTCAAATATGGTACGAGTATAGAGGTTAAACCTTCAGGATTTGCCATAAAAAATGTCGGCTTATGATAAAATGTTTGAAAGATGATTGGAAGGAAATACATTAAGTTCGAAATATTACTCGCCAAACTGTAGCGATCAAAGGCCAAAGAGAGAAAAACTGGATACGGAACCATGCAGTAAATCCTCTGAAGCTTCACTCATAATTCTGATTTTGACGGGGAAAGTAGCCATCAACGATACAATGGTTTATTTGCTACACCTATCCTTATGATTGCGCATGTGGGGAAATTTTTGCAGTTTCTACACATGTAAATACAAATTTCCAATGATTCAACAACCTGGCTATTTCTCAAGTATTCTGACGTCACGCAACGTCATTTAATGAGCAGCCCTCAATCGATACGGGCGGCGAAATTTCCCACACAGTTTTGTAAGTGCTACATGTATTTAGTACTTTAAAGGGCCATTGGCCCGATTGCAAATTAGCCTCATCCCCCAGAAACCCAGATTATGGTCAATATTTTAGTGTCTGAAGAAAGATACAATTTTTCTCATTTACCTTGTGAAATCTTAGGGCTAAAAGATGTTTGGATTGGATTTAATGAGGAAAAATGTGAACCATATTTTGGCCGACCAATATTAATTTTTCACAGTACTCTATGGGGCTTACAAAATCACGTTTGTAGCTCTCACATCAAAATGGATTGAAATATCAGTGCAAAACTTTACAAATGGGATTTTATAGTCATAGTTTTTCAATCAAGATGAAAACTAGATATGACTAAATCGGGCCATCCACCTTTGATGAAAGTGTCCAAAATCCACTTTGGTACAGCTAACTCAAGGCCCAAGCTCAAACATGGTGATTTGAAAAGCTTGTGCTACATGCTACCTATTTCACAGTCATTGTTTGAAAGAGTAGCATTTGTGGCATTTATGTGCAAAGTAATGTTACTAAAATATAAAACTCCCTTGACACTGTATCATAACATCATGTAAGTTTGTTTTGGGAAAATTACCCTTGCATTTTGAGGACTTTCAAAATAACCAATTTACATAGGATTACCTGTGGACAAAGCTTTTGGATGTTCATATTTTTTTTTTCTGTGGAATGTTTTACGGTACTCCTGGTCATTAAGTCGGATTATATTTCGATTGAAAACTGTGACAAATTCTTGAACAAGATATAACTGAAAACATTTGGTTCATTCATTCATTCATTGGATACTTCTTTCAGGACACACTATGTCAGGGGTTCTCAATTATGTTAGCTGAAGGGCCAGAGAATGCCGAATATATTTAAAAGTTCCCTACTCGAGGGCCAAATGCACCTGAGTTTCTTATGGTTCACTTTATAATTTAGCACACTTTGAGGGCCAAAAATCAGTGGTTGGCGGGCCGGATTTGGCCCGCGGGCCGCCAATTGAGAACCCCTGCACTATGTACTACATACCATCATGATCTTTATGATGGGCCAATCAAAATTGCAGCAATTGTACAGAAGATATTTTGAATATTTTACTCTATTATCAATGATATAGTGTCATTTTTATGACATTATTTTTAAACAAGAATGTATTTGGTTTTTTTTTTTTTTTTTTTTTTCTTTCAGGACACACTATGTCAGGGGTTCTCAATTATGTTAGCTGAAGGGCCAGAGAATGCCGAATATATTTAAAAGTTCCCTACTCGAGGGCCAAATGCACCTGAGTTTCTTATGGTTCACTTTATAATTTAGCACACTTTGAGGGCCAAAAATCAGTGGTTGGCGGGCCGGATTTGGCCCGCGGGCCGCCAATTGAGAACCCCTGCACTATGTACTACATACCATCATGATCTTTATGATGGGCCAATCAAAATTGCAGCAATTGTACTAGTCTGTGTCACAGCCTGGGAAACTGATTTACTACTCCACTTTAACATGCTGTGTGGGAGTATATCAGTTGAAAATGGGGTCGGTTTCGCGCTATCGCGCGAAACCTCTCTCGCGCTGACGCGCTCGTGCCGCTCGCTTCGCTCGCGATGCTCTTCTTAAACCGAGTCTTTGACAAAGACTACAATTGTACAGAAGATATTTTGAATATTTTACTCTATTATCAATGATATAGTGTCATTTTTATGACATTATTTTTAAACAAGAATGTATTTGGAAAAATATTGAAGCATAGATTAGCCCTGCATTTCACTTTAACCCTCGTGTTATCGGGGGGGGGGGGGGGGGGGGTTTTTTTTTTTTTTTTTTTTGGTAAGACGAGGGTTAAAGATCAATACTTGAATATGCAAGTGAAAGTTGTTGAAAGAGTTTGTTAAGCAGGATAACATTGCTGGCAAAAACTGGGTTTCCATTTTGTAACCACCTTGTTAACCACCCAGTTAGCCTTGGGGTTCTTGGTTTTAAAACTTTTAGTTCAGTTAGAGATTTGTGACTGGAGGTTTTGTCCATTATACAGGAGTTCCAAGTTTGCAAGTTTTCTTTTACATGTTTTAAACCTATAGCCCTGTTCAGTTACACTGGGCCAAAAGTCGAAGTGAATTCGATTGAGTCGCCAGCGATTTCACTTTTTCCTGAAGTGTAAACACCTGCAGTCGTAATCGATACGACTTCAAAAAGTCAAATTCCTAAGTTGCTTTTTAGCAACTTACTTTTGAGTGAATTCGAATAAGTCATCATTGAATTCAAATTTTTTGCAGTATAAACGAAACACGTAATCGATTTCATGTCTACTGGTCATAACAAGTGACCCGCCTCTGCGCATTTGCTTATCACCAAGCAATGCAAGTGTGCTTGTAAACAACTGAGCATGAAAGTAGCACGGTCTTTCCAAAGAATTCGGACTTCGGAGTTGAAGTCTTCGTTTTATCTCTACTTTTGCCGTTAGTTTTGACCTGAGTTTTTAACATATATAGATCTAATTTCACAGAAAAGCTAATCAGGGCCGAGAGCAACCCAAATTTAGGGTCGGGCCGCCATGATAAAGATCGCGCGAAATCTTCGTTGAACCGGAAGTCAAACTTCTCGATAAAGAGTGCCAACAGACGTAAATTATTTTCTGAAATCGAATTCGGAAATCGGCTTTCAGTATAAACACCTACTACTCGAATTAATTTATGCTAATCCTCAGTCGTAATTCAAAAATAATATCGAATTTAATTCGACTTTTCTCAAGTGTAAACATGCTATATGTTATGTTTTCTGGCCATGAATAAATCAATTAGCATTATCCATCTCAAATAAGCACAGATGGCATAGTCCCAGTAGGATTGTGACTGCTTTCTCAACGGTGATTCTTAATTTTATTTACTGGATGGTATTTGTGATGTACAACAATATCAGTGAATATCTTGAAAGCCATTTCATCTGAAGCTTTCAGTATGTTGACAGGTCATATGTGAACCTAAGGTGGGGTGAGGATAGGGGAAAGGCTCAAAATAGTAGATATATGTAAAATATGTACACTTTAATAGTGTGTTTCAATTGAGACTGATTTTGCGGTTTATACCGGCAAAGGGGTTAAATTGGATCTATAGAAACAGTCATTCTCTGACATTTTCAGGGCATTTTCCTGCTTATACTGGCAAAAGTGCTGATTGCAGAATGGGGAATGGCTGATGATATTCAGTGACTTCGGTGGTAGAAAATGAAGTAGCCTACAAAAATATTACAGCACAAGTTAGCGAAATCACAATCCACACTACATAACGGTTGTCCCATGCATATGATCTTTAGCTGGAAAAATCAGTCGGTCGGTTGTTGGTCGTATTCCAGAAAATGCAGGTCAATAGAAACTTCGCACTATCGCCTATTCTTCGGCGGCGGTATCACCCGACTAAAAATTTTATCGGGATAAATTCTGTCTGGTCATTAGAAACATACTGTTTGATAAAGAGGCTTAAATTAATATATTAGCATAGGATTATTTTTGTAAACATTCAAAGCAACAGTTGTTTTCAGATTCCAGAAAAACATACCCACAGACACTGCCAGTGCAGTGACCACTTTCCATAAATCACTCCATGAATAGACCATTTGCACGATCCCCAGAATGCATCTCGTATTGGGCCCCATTTCCATCTGGGAACTTGTACCAGAGGTCATGTTTACAAAAAAATTGTTGTTCGTTCGCGTCGCCGTCGCCGAACAGTGCCTAAAATTACAATACAAAGTACCTTTTCACGTGAAGTTAATCTTACAAAAATGTAGAATATCTAAGGAACAAAAAACAATCGAGGCACTGGTGTTGAAATTCACGACAAAACATGATATTTTCGATCGTAACTGTGCCCTACTTGTCACCTGCCAGACGATTACACAACTATAGTGCAACGTCACAGATAGGTTAGGTTTTATGGTATTCTCATTACGCTCTTAACCGTATGTGTTTAGCCGACTTGAGGCTGGTACAAGTTCCCGGATGGAAATGGGCACGATACGAGATGCATTATGGGGATCGTGCAAATGGTCTATTGCTCAAATTTTGCCTGTATTTTTGTATTATTCTAATTTGTTAGAGGAAATGATGGTCCAAGTTAAAATAAACTCACTATAGCTTTTGTACTTTGTTTACCTCAAAAGGACATTGAGCTTGGTCTCAAGTGTTTCCAGTACCAAGGCATGGACATATAACCAAAGTAATGTTCCATTTAGTAATAAATGCTCTTGAATATCAAGTGCTCTTGAAGTCTGGAGTCTGATAGATATTAGATAAGACTTCACTTGCAATAGGATGCCACACTTAGCAATTCCATCTGGAATTCCTGGAATGTCCATATCTGTCCTGGAACTACAGCTTATATTTTGGTTTGCATTTCCCAGGCCTTGTGCTAGTGCTGTTACTAATCCATTCCAAGTGGGGATAAGATTTTGACAAATTGAATTGGATTATATATTCATTCCGCTGTGCACATTAATCATATGAGTACTTGCATCCGGGGGACTTGCATTCACAAAGTAAAGATCTCTTAGGTACAAGTTTGACTGTTTTCACATTGTATATCCCATATGTAAGTATTTTCATTAAAAAAATCTTTAGAAGAACATATTAGGTTATATTTAAACAGAATATATCCAGTGACCTCTCCAAGTCAGGGGCGGCGCCAGGGTAAAATCATAGGAGGGGCGAAACATATGGGGGGGGGGGCGAAACAGTACAAAATGAACTCATTTTGGTTTAAAACCCCTAATTTTTGCGCAAAACCCCTGATTTTCCTAAATTTTGAAAATCTCAGGGGGGGGGCGGCCGCCCCCCCTGCCACCCCTGGCGCCGCCCCTGCTCCAAGTTTGTCATAGCTCTAGCTCTTAAGCAGTAAATTTACACCCCAAATTGGTAATTTCCAATATTTATGTTTTCCATTCCAGCCAATTACATTGGCTCATGCACTTATGTTTTTAGGAAGGAAATAATGTTGTTTCCATAATGGTATATTTATGTACCATTTATATTTAATGGTATGTAATTGTGTCATAGAATAAGAGGTCACTGCTGGTTATTTTTAAACACACAAAAGTATACAATAAATTTGCAATGACACATAGACACAAAAATTGCCAACTGTTGTAAAATTAAGGACATACCGTGTTGTTCCTTATAAATGCCCCTGCTCTTGCTCTAATAAACGCCCCCTACGATTTTTGGATAAAACAATTCAAGAAAATGAGTTAATCTTACCTAAATCACATGATTTAATGGCCGGGACTGTCGTAATCCGTATCATAATCGCTGTTGTGCACAGTTGTAATAGTTTAATTAGTATGGAATTTGACCTCGGGTGGTGCGAAAACAGCGTCCCCCTGCTCGTTCGTTTGTATTATTGGTAATCAGCGAAAATAAGCATGTGTAAGGTGATTTTTGCGGGATTTTTTACTTTCCATTTTTGACTGTAATAAACGCCCTCCCTTTTGAAAAATGCACCGCCCCCGGGGGCGTTTATTATAGGAACAATACGGTATATTAAAGCCACAATCAGTCATTTTTTTCCAAATTCAAATGCCCATTTGTCCTAAATTGCTAGTGTTGGGTCATATTAACACCTTATATTACTGTTCTTTGTGAAAAAGAGGCACTTGTGCATTTTAAAGCTGTCTTGAAGATGCCATTTACAACTGTTTCTAGATCTGAAAAAAGTCAGATTCCCAACTTTTATCAGCAACTTATAAGCATAAAAATCAATTTCTTGACAAATATGGTGTGTTATGTTTAGCCACTTTACTAAAGGTATACATCTTTACTACAACAATTTCCAATATATCATTGCAAAAAAAATGAACTGTGATGAAAAATAGGAGGCACGATTTGTTTATTTTGAAGAAATCACCGAGAGTTGCTTTGATGCGCCCAACTCTGATGTGCCATATCCATATATAACTCGGACACTATGGAAATGGACTCCTGTTTTTGAAATGACACTCAAACATTTTTTTCATGCATTCATGAGGTCTATTCGTTCAAAATATTTGTTTTCATGACTTTTTACTTCATATTTTGGACTGTAAGATATTTTAGCTCCTGTACAGGTAACCCCCACTGGTTACTGCAAATTCTGTTATAGAATGACATTTCCATACTACCCCCTAGCGGGTATATACCTGCCTGGTCTGTCGCCCTGCCTGTCTGTCGGCAATTCTTATTCAGTGGGCGTGGTTTATCATGTTAACAAGAAATTTGATTGGATTAGGTCAAAGCTCCGCCCATCCATTACTGGGTAATAGATGGATAGTGCGTGCAGCAATTACGCGGTGTAGTCGAATATATGACTCGCGCAAAGGGCGCGTTTATACTGCGTCGTGCATTTCGCCTTGGTACGCAAATGCAATTTACGCAGCGTGACGATCACCGCGCGATGACTTTGGTTCTTTGGATTGAAACATTTGTTTTCAAAAGGGGTGGAATTATTTAAATGAATAAAAAAGAATGATGTTAGACTATTTTTGACAATTAAATTATGTCGATAGAAAGCAAAAATTACACATTTCTAAATTAAGAATGAGAATAAAAGATGAGATTTTTGTTTTGGCCATCTTAGATGGTGTCATAATGGATGGGCATCCAATATTTTATCGTGGTGGATACCGGCTGCGCCGGCATCCACCACTCAAAATATTGGATGCCCATCCATTATGACACCATCTAAGATGGCCAAAACAAAAAATCTCATCTTTTATTCTCTAATTGGTTACTTGGAAGGTAATACATGTATCATGAAATGAGCAAATCAGAGATACTGTAAGAATGGTGAAGTGGTTTACACAGAGATATTGGAGCACTATTTTGATTGGTTACTCAGAGGACTATCTCATGTTGTATCTTGTAACAAGCCAATCAGATTGTATGTTAGTTCCGGGAGTTGGCATTCTATCTGCTCTCATTTGTAACTTGTTATGTCAGTTTCTAGGAAGCATGGCAAAGCAAGACAAGATTCGGTTCAAAATATAGTTTCAAATGTCTACTATAGGCCTATAAAACATGTATTACTTGAGTGCATTGATTATGCGCTTATTCGTAGAAAATATTACAGTGTCCCAGATTTGAAAACATTATTTCAAGATATTAGGCCTCTTCAGGTTATAAATTTCCTAAAGGAGGCCGATTTGTTCAAGTATTTTTAACTTTTTAAAAAAGGTTGTGATCAGTATTTATTGTGATGTATGTTTAAAGGTTTGATGTTTTTAAACGTAATGACAAAACGTAATGACACGATATAACACAATTGTGTTGAGTTGTCGTTAAACTCTAATACTCACTCACTTACTATATAGGCCTATCTTTACAGAGCAAGTTATCTTAAATACCAATATCCCGTCGCATCCTTCATTTTGACATAAATATTTAAATAAGAATATCCCGAGCAAAATTACTTAATTTGCTTATCAATGCAATATCATTTTACTTGAAACAAAATATCGTTATCAACTTGTGTGTCCTTCACAATTAATGATGCAATAGTAAATAGAACTGAAGCAGTTGCTGTGAGTGAGGAACAGCTAATTAGCTACCTGATTAGCTGAAGGGGACAGCATTTTATGATTTTTGCATTTCACTTTATTTTGTAAGCAGGGCACACATAACCCGAAGGCAATTAATTGCCTTCGTTGCCCCTACCGTTTTGCCGTTGATGCCCTAATTTTTTTGCCATTCTTGGGCCCCTATTCATTACATGTATTGTGCCTTGATGCCTTTTACAAAATTGAAATTGCCTTGAAATTGGCTGCCCTTAAACCTTTATTTTGCCCCTGTTTGTACCATTGAAAAAGATTGTCCAAATTTTCACTTGATTCTGGCATTTTGTTTCATGTAATAAGCAAAATTCTATATCTCTGCCTCCCTATAATTTCTGTCCATTTACAGACTGAGAGACGACAATTGTGATATCGAAAGAAACAAGCAAATCTGCACAGGTGAGCATTGTGTTCATTAACTTAGGTCATCTGTTCAGATCTCACTCAAGGCATTGCAGCAGGTGACACCTACAATTTACCAGTCCCAACGTTTGCATCTGTCCACCATCTTACGTTGGTGGTTGTGTTTTCAAAGGGCTGCACCTGTGATTACCCAAGACCAAAAACTGATGGCTTATTTGAAATGGTGTCATAGCTGCTTTTGTCAGAACTAAAAAAAAACTTCCTCACAAGCAGTTTAGTCTGAAATGCCATCCTACATAGTGATGATTTCCCCCCAATCTTAATAAGCCTGACATAATGCAAATCAATAGCAAATGTATCGGACTTTGTTATTGTTACATATGGCCTTTGTTGAATTGGTTTTTGTTATGAACAGATTTTGTTCAGTCCGTATGTATCATTGGCGTAACCAGCGGGGCGCAAGCCCCCCCAAACAGAAACCCCTTGCCCCTCCCTTCAGGCCCCCCCCCCATGAACTGACTTTTTGTACCTGGTCCCTATGGAGAATGACCCAAATTTGCCCCCTCAAAAAAAGCCTTGGCACCCCCTTCAGCCCCCCCCCCCCAAGACTGGACTTTTTGTACCTGTCCTATGGTAGAATGACCCAAATTTGCCCCCTCAAAAATACCTTGCACCCCCATCAGCCCCCCCCCCCCATTTGCAAAGGTCTGGTTCCGCCACTGCTATGATAAGGAATTCCCGCGACCCTCTGATTAGGACCAACTTTTTGGTCAATGCTAGAATGTTGATAATATTATTAAAACAACACGTTACCTGGTTAGGCACATAATTGATAGTTCCATAAAATGAAGTTTCCGTGTTTCTACAACAAGCATAACTTGATTCACCACACAAACTGAACCAACAAAACAGAACAGGAGGCATTCATACATTTGTTTGCCTGGAACTTGATGTTGCCACCACCCCGACCAGGTATTTACCCTAATGTTTCCAGCTGATGCTTGCCGAAGTGATCAATCACATAGTTTTTTTGATTAATGGAACTAAAGTGCCCCACCCGATACCCGGATCAAATTTAATTTTTTATTGGAAGGGGGGCAGGCCTGTGCCCAATTTATAATTACAAATTCTGTTTCAAATCCATGTCCATTTTAAAGGTGTTATGTTCTGATCTTCTCTGGGACCCACTTCCACCCAGAAGTAGTACAATTTTGATATCAGAATGAGCGGCATATTTTTCTCATTGTGATTACTGAATTTCACTTTCAAATCCCACTTTTCATTTCCAAGATAAAGACAATGTGCCGTTTTAACCCAACAAAGACCCCGCTGTTTCTAGCGTATGTCCTGGGAAAGAGTGAAGGAATGAGATGGGGGAGGGGAGGATACAAGTGGACATTTTGTAGATCTCAACTAACCATGGGCCCTGGGCCCAAAGCCCATCACAGGGCTACCACGCTATGACGGTGTCCGTCTGGTCTTCGCCAGCGATTTCGTGCCATGTGTCGTCATTTAATCATGCAATCCCTCATCTGACTAAAAAGTACCTTTTTCTCACTCAGACATTATTTTTAAATTTGAGCATTTTTCAACATATTTTAAAAACTGCTCATTTTGGATTGGTCTGAGTTGCGATCATTATTTTGGTAAATCGATCGTCAGAACACATCCTTTTTGCCTCGGCAATAAACTATTTTTGAAGCCCTTATCTATAATTCTCTGATCTTTCTGCCCTGTGTCCAGTCAGCAATATTTGGAATGGCCATCTTCAACCGCCTCTACACCTCTAAGCTAAAAAATGATGCCAGAAATGTCGATACCACTTTTAGGTATTGCCTAGAGCTTATCAAATTAAGTTTATGAAGGGAATGAAACTAGCATAGTGTGTGGATCCGAGATAATTCAGAGGCTTGTTGAATGGCCACTGGAAATCACTTATTCAGAGATGT
>JAMKCH010021880.1:0-20358 GCA_023653785.1 Ophioderma brevispina | reverse complement strand
GTGTCTATGGAGAAGGACCGAACCAATAGCCCCCGCAAAAATGCCTTGGCACGCCTTCTGCCCCCACCCCCCATTTCAAAGGTCTGGTTAACGCCACTGAGTCAATGTCACTGAGAACTAGTTAAGGACTTCTACCGTTGACCGTTTTTATTGGGCGTCCTCGCATCACGGTAGAAGCACTTCGTATACATCTTAGCAGTGAAATGATTGTCCGAGCATAAAGGTTTTCCGCAAATATTCGGAGCTAATAAAAATTGTTTCATATTTCCTCGGTCGTAAAACAAGGCACTCACTTACCTGAAGAAGGGCCTTTGATGATAATATATGCATAAATTCATATTAGTACTCTGAGATACACAGTTTCCACAACAGTGACGCATCTGCAATACTAGCGCATTACTCAAATGTGAAAGCACATTGTATACTGTATATTTTGTTTATTTCTAGCCTTTTTTGCAAAGCACTGTCGATTGATTTTGTTTATAAGGACATCAGCAACAACTTGGTGAGTAATTTTACCGAGTTGTATTATTATTCAGTAAATCCGGCTGCTACACTGGTTTTTAAGTCACACTTTCTCTGCAACCTAAAATAGAAGCGGTCCCTATTAAACGAAACGTCCATTCCGATTCACAGATGCGTCGATTTGCTCGTATATTTAGGTTTCATTGCGAACTACTGAGAACGAAATTTGAAGGGGTGACTTCACTCTGCATGCTGAAGTCTGAAGTCGGATTATTTTTTTTTCAAAACAAAGAGTGAAAATGAAGTGCTCAAGAAGATATTTCACTCTCGATATTGAGTGATTGAAATTGCCCCATGATACTTCAAAATGCATACACAATGATCGCCCCCTCACTCTTATTCTATAGTCCTCCCGGCTTCTCTTACTGTCGGGTACCATGCTCGTTTGTAGGATCGCGAAAAAGAGTGTTTTCCATTTGATAATTTTCGCGAATTTTATTTTTCGCGAAATAAAAAAAGGTACTTTTTCATTTGACAGTTCGGAAATTTTGAAATGGGGTAAGGTGGTCGCACCGTCACGCAGAAAAACCCGTTTTATAAAGTTTAATTTTTGTCCGTGATTTTGGAATGGATGCCATCAACAGAAAGATCCTTCCTCTACGACATAAGCCTATACTGATATATTTTGCTCATTGCGTTACAGTAAGATGAGTGACGGTACGGGCATATATCCGGGGCTAAAGGTTGAGGGAAAGATTTATTAATTCTGACACACTAAATATGCTTACTGCGTATGAATTCGTCACGCCTCACATAATAACCTGCATTTCAGGATGTTTGAAGGATGTGGTGGCGAATATTGAACTCATCCCACTAAAAGTAACAGGCAGCAATACAAATGAGTGAAATTCCACTAGCTTTGCACAATTGTTTGATTCATCATGCGTTAATCTATTGGCCGATCAAGTACCCTAAATTACGAAGCCGGTATTTCGTGGGACAATAGACCACTTATGTGCTCTCAAAATTCCCTTTTAGAAAATACTTAGTTTTCGTAAACGTCTCGAGCGGCAGTAATACCCAGCTGTAGCAATTCTGTGAATATATTAAAGGTGCAACAAGAGATTTCACATATCAGTGGTTGCTAAAAAAAAACCCTCGAAAGTTCTGATTTTGCCCTGATTGTAAAGCTTCCATCAAGAATCCCCATCTGAAAGGATTAAGCCTGAGAATGTTTCTTTGGGTACAAAAATTGTAAAATTTATATTTCGTGTATAGGGCAAATACGAAATTCCAGCCTATGTTTTTTACATATTATATAAGGAAATCAAATCACCTTTTTCTCTCTTTAAGACATTCTGTAGCATAATTACAAGTAAAATCTATTGATGTCTAATCTATTTGAAATTGCTATTGTTATGACGTCTCGTGGACGCCTAGGTCAGAAATACCTTCAAACACAAAATAACCGAGCCTTGTGCCCAAATGATCTAAATTATATAAGAAACAGTTTTAATGATCTTTTTACTTGATTTGGGTTCAAGAATTTGGTATGTCCAAAACATACATAACTCAGAATTAAACATTACACACAATTTATTTATACTTAATTTGTAACAAAATGTCCACTGATGTCCCCATTAGCGTTGTCAGTTCAACGATAATGTCCTCACCGAAGACCTCCAAAATGACCGCCGACAATTCATACAAAACGCGTATAATTCCAAGGGAATCTTCTCATCTGAAGGAATCTTGTCCAGCAGTTCAATACGACGGGGCTTCCCTCGACGACAATGGTCCACAATAATAAATCCCGGTAATATAACCCCATCAGTGCTGCGCTATGTCCTCATATAGGACCACAATTTAGAATCCTATTTTTGATTCCCAAACTGAATCTCTTTGGCTTAAAAGACAAGCAGACATTTAGCTATCAAGCCCGGCGGCATCCAAATCTTAAAAGCCTTGCAACGAGATTTAGAACTCAATCTACCATTATTGTGAGAAAACTAGTTCTATTATACTGTATAGCTGCCAGAGCTCTAGTTCAGGCTCCTCTATTCGACTGCTGGCCTCAGTCGTCAGTCACAACTCCTAATTATCTTCACACAGCTAGTTTCCTTTCTAAAATAATCATTACTTCATTCCTCATGCATAAACATGACATTGCACCATCAAATCAGATTCACAATCTAAAATTACATTACTTCATCTTATAACTTTGTTGGGGAATTCCCAGATCTTGCATGTTTTGATCTTTTAATTTAAAGCATAAACCAGCGAGTCAGTTACTAGTTTAGCATTCTTGGGAATCCCCACTCCCCTATTTCATCTTAAACAGGTGCACTTAGCAAAACACTAGGGGTATTTCCCCTTTCTCTCTTTTATAGTACACAAATACTTTTCCTGTGAGAAATCTTTCTCAATAAAATTGAGAAAATAATATTTTAAAAGTTTAATCAAAACATGGAGGCCATATAACACTATTATGAGCCAATATTTGAGTGCCTCAAAATCTCTCGTTGCACCTTTAATATAGGCAAATTGTTAGTGTAACAGGCCGAAAATGCAAGAAAATACTTAATACTGACAAACGCTACAGTTCCTCATGTTGATCATGGCGCTACTGCGTTTGTTTCCTATCGGGATTTGCACTGTCAAAATTGCATGTTTAATGTTGCGCATAGTGCGAATCGTATTGTTGTTGCTGCGCAGAGGCACTTTGGCGCAGCAAAGTAGGGTGATACCTTAGAAAGCCGCCATTGGAATGCCATTTTTTTTTCCAACGAAATTTGAACAATTAGAGTACACATCTTTTCTAAATTCTTTGAGGTCTTAATTAACACTCGATTACTAAAAATCAGTTACTAATAAAATTCACTGCGCTCTGTGTACATCAAATGATTTACACTTCTGAGCTAGAGAAATCGTCATGCTAAGCTGTGATATGTCATTAACTCCCCATATTTGAATCTCCGTAGGTTTCCATGTCGATAATACCCAAATTGGCATCACTTTTGGTGCACAATTGACCCCCAAACTAACATACACAAATTTCGATTCAGTCGAGCCTGGTGATGTCATACCACTGACGTCACCGGCGATCCCATCAGTCTCTTCACATACCGGGCGTTCACAATGTCCCTGCGGACTGTCTATCCTGCGACGGGACCTGAGTGGTCGCTTCCATCGGGAGCGGCAACAGTTCTCGGGTTCTAGATCGCCCGTCGATAGATCTGTTCGCGTCCGCCGGAAATGCCTAACTTCTGACTGCGCTCCCTGGGACGCGTTCCCGGAGCCTGGGCGTCGGTGCCTCTTTCTCTGGACTGGTCGGGGATGAGGGTTCACGCCTTTCCCCCGATCCCATCCACACAGTGTGGTAGACTTAGTAGAGGGTCGACTGCGCGTAATACTCGTTGTTCCCTTCTGGCTTCGTCAGCCGTGGTTTTTCGTCCGCTGGTGAACCTGTTAACAGGGTCACCGCGGACGTTTCCCGCGGGACTCTCATGTCCTGTGGGTGAATCACTGCGGGATGGTCCAGACGAATCTGGTGATGTTTATTCTGTCATCGTGGCGCTGTCAGGAAACATTCCCAGACACAAGGCTTTTCTCGTTGCGCTGCCGATCTGGCGGCCCAGGGCTGGCGAAGATCCTCGCACTTCGCTTATTTTAATCGTGGCGGGTCTTCCTAAGTGGCTCATGACGATAATTTTGCCCGGCCACTTACTCTGTTCATTATAAAAACCAGATCGCAGACTTCCTGAGTTCTTAAATTCATTAGTGGCCTATACCGAAACAATCTTAATCTCGGTTGGCGGTTTCCGGTTCTTTCACCGAGGAACAGCCCTGGGGCTGTTTCCGAGTGGTGACTGAGTTTTTTGAACCGCCTCTTGCTTGGCAATATTTTACACCATGTCTCCAACAGAGGCCAGTTATGTCCTAGTGGAACTTGCCAACGCCCTACGTATGTTTTTTGTACATGCTTACGTCGAATCCGATTGGCCTCCGCCAGTCCTGGCCGCTTTACGTCCAAAACATTTCCCTGCTGGCGATGCGTCATCTGTCGCGCCTCCTAATTGTCACGCATTGTCGGTGGGGAAATGTTTAGTTTTTGGCGTTTTCGTTGCCACTCTCCATTTCTGCCCGTGTCTTCTCCAGTATGACGACCTGGCTTCAGGGCACCCCCTCTGCTTTGCCTGACATATCGGTTGGTTCTGCCGTGAGGGTGGACTGGCCATGGTTTCTCGGTGGGAGCACTCGGTTTTTACCTCTCCCGTACTAAGACCCTTTAAGACACGTTGGGTCTGCGAGTTATCAATCGGGCCAATGCGGTGAATGTTGGCGAACGTGCTACGGCTCATTCCACTAGAGCTGTGGCAAGTTCTGCTACTTTTCACCGCGGCCTCCGCTAGGACAAATCATAAATACTGTTGGCTGACGCTCATCTAATTCCTTTATAACAACGTACCTGAGGATTTGAGTCCTGAGAGGCCGCGTTTTTTCTTCGCGGCCGTCCTCGGACAGCGTGAGTATGATTAAGTTCAAGGTAAGGCGATTCCCGGGACTTTAACCGATTTACTTATATGTGGGAACGGGGAGCGAAAGTGGGTCCTACTTGTCCTAGGCCTTTATTAGCTTTCGCACTCTGTATCCAAGGGTGGTGCTTAACCGCGTCCGCTCTTTGAGGGTAGCTCTCGGGTTCCGTTCTACGCTTTTGGGTTTTCTATTCGGAATCATGTTAGTCTCTTTCGGGCGACAACTTCCTCCGGCCTAGGGTCGGTGCTAGTCCGGAAAAGGGTTTTTCAATGTCGATTCAATGTGTATTTATCGACATTGGAAACCCTAAGGAGATTTCAAATATGGAGGGGTTTGTTTGTTCGAAAACAGTAATGTTTTCTTAACCCCGTTATTTGGAATCTCCTTTTTCCAATGTCGATCCCTTCCCAACCAGCCCCACTGGTTGTCGCCCGAAGGTGATGCCTATGGGGTTGCGGGAAAGAGAAAGAGCATGATGGGATCGCCGGTGACGTCAGAGGTATGACGTCGCCAGGGGTCGCCTGAATAGAAATTTGTGTATGTAGTTTTTGGGGGTCATCTTGTGTCACCAAAGATGATGCATTGTTATTATCGACATGGAAAAAGGAGATTTCAAGTAACGTGAGTTAAAAAACAATACTGTTTTCGAACATCTTTAGCACAATCGGGTTCTGGTGCACACTACTTGCTTCCTGCCTTGTAAGCTCTGCTATTCACAACCATGTAAGCTCCAAAGGGAGTATGATGCAACGAACATTCAAAAATTGAAATTAACTACTTAGGATGATGGATATTAGGATGAGGAGTATTCGAATGTCAAAATTGCCAACGGGGATTGGCAGTCTAGTCAAAGTCAGTACGACCACGGCAGACGTCTCTATCCAAACGTTTGGAAACTGTTGGCCATTTGTAAATGATGTGATTTTTCGGTCTTATTAATTCACTGCTGGCCAGTTTGTAAAAAATAAAAGGATAAAAACAAAGGAAAAGGACCCAAAAAAATGCTATGTGCCTAGGACACTTAAAGCGACATAATGGCATAAAAAAAAATTCAGACATACTGTACAAGGACCCTTATCTGAAATCACTTCACAAGTTTGGAAACCAATTTGGATGTTTACATTCTGTTAAAAACAGTAAAAACAGGAAAGAGTTCCAGAGGGGAAGGTGGCAGTTGTGGCAATTTCTGGAACAGAAAACAAAGGTGTTGACATCACTGACCGGAAGTTACAGGGTATCTAGAATGTTTTGGTAGCATCATCGGTTTTGCAAAAACCGAAACCGATATACCGCCATTATCATACCGAATAAAAACCGACTTAATCGAGTTTATTATAGCTGGATGACAAGTTAAATAATTCTGCAAGTCCAGCGTCAATGATCCTCAAAATTCGACGTATCAACCCAATACGCAGACTCTATACGACCGTCATTAGTAGTGATTAATGGCTGAGCGCATAAATGCGACTTTCCTTTATTTGTTTACAGAAATAATGATCCACTTATACGAATTATCCTCCATGTAATTTCGACAAAGTCAAGGGTGGTACCAGCGTGGACTGCATGTATTTTTCGGCAAATGGAGATAAAGCGAATGAATCATTCAAGGAATCGGTGGCGCCCAGGCTTAACCAAGCGGACAACGAACGGCCCTATATTTTCCACAATTTCACCGTGAGTAGTCCCCACTCGTAAGTTTTGTGAGATGCCAATAGTGGCACCACGTCCAAAACATGCGTGGAATGACTTTATAATTCATATATACAATTAAAATAATACTTTCCAGTCCGTTTAAGAGCTGTTCCAAACGGATGCGTTTTATTTGCGAATCGTATTTTGTTCGCCAAACTGCACCTGCACCGCCCCAGCCAGCCCGCACCTCAGTTATTTTGTGGGTGAGTACAAAAGCTGTGAGGTTTTTTTTGCCTCATTGATATAATGCGGTTGCTTAGTAAGTATTGCAGATGAACTCATGTACTCTAGCTAGGACAATGACAGGGGAGTTAGATGTTAAGGAAATCGGCAAGCTTAAAAACTTTTCTCAATAGAATAAAATGAGCTCTGTAAATGGACACATTTAGGGCTGATCAAGTCCCGATGCGATGACAATTCACTGAATATTTATGAGCAGTCAAGCCAGGTGCAATGTATAACCAAAATCCATACACATGGTTAAGGGGCGCCGTTCAACGAATGATAGAAAAGCAGTGAAATAATTGAAAATATCGATCTTTAATATGATTACATGGTAGCAGATGTTGTTAGTAATGGATTAAAAGGATTGAAAAGAGGGAGATGGATCATGAAAATGGGAAAATTTCGGCAAACCCGCCTCATCCAAAATTGGTTAAAACTCACATGGACTCGGTTTGGCAGGGCCATTAGCCCAGCATCAAACTCACAGTACACGCACGTGGTATCATTCATTCGATCTCAAGTCCGTCTAATTTTAAATGAATTCAATGTACTTACCTCCATTTCCCTCTTTGAAGATACCAAATTCGTCATCAAAACAACATGCGCATAATATACAGAATTATAATCCCCTTCCGATTGATATTCTGGTTGCTTTTAGGTCTTAAAATTCTCAATTTTATCCTGAAATACCGACGTTCTGATTAATATTATAAGGTTGAGGTCACATGAGCCATTTAAACCAATTAGAAATTTCACTTGATATTTAATTATACTTATTGAATATTCATATTTGATATCAGAACGTCAATTCACTAAAAACAAATCCAGTCATATGATATGAATAATTTATAAACATGGTGTGGGTGAGGCCTTCTCTGATGGTTTAAGAGCGGGGAAAATGGCGGGTTTGATTTTAAGCCACTCAGCAGAATTTCGATGATTGTGAAAATAACAAGGTGGCGGTCTTCATTTACTGGATTGGGGGATGATTTTTTGTTTTTTATTATAATTTGACAAAACATTCTAGCTGAGTACAAAAAAATTTGGGTATACTTGGTAAAGACCAACATTACACAAAAAACATAACGTTTTCAAGGTTCTGCAATTATTTTTTATTGTGGCATGAAAACTATATTTTGGCTTACAGTGTACTTATTCTAAAATATAAACTCATGCAATCTAGAAGCACATAGAATGGTCTCACTCTGTGGCATCAGTTCTGCAATACTACTGTTGGTTTAATCTACAGTTCCGTGTGAACTTCGCACAGGAACGAGAATTCCTTCAGCGTAGCGACCATGTCCGTGTTTACTTCCGGGAAGGTACGTGCCGTTGGTAGGCTATGTGAATAACATGAGTAGTCACTTGAGCAGCACGTGATTCCAAAGGGAAATAAATCGATAGCATATTTATTGTAAGTTAGTACAAGATTAGGAGTACGATCGATAGTAGTAAAAGGAAGCTGCCTTGGGATTGTAGTGGGGCATTGAGATTTTTCCTAATACCGATTTTACCCTCGGTATGTATATATCGGTTGTAGTGAAATTACCAACCCGGCGGTATCGGGTCCAGTCCACACCGACACAAAAAACCGATCTAGTCGGTTTTAATCGATGATGCTAGTTTGGGATCACAATTCAAAGCATTCAGACCAGATTCAGGGCAGTACCTTAGGCTGTCGTAAGATATGATTGGCAATGTAACTGTGAAAGATGGATTAGCAATATAACAATAGCAATGGTCTGGAGCTGATGAAAGCATGCTTTTCAAGTTGGTAAATGCTGGCAGTACTGTCAGCATCCTTTTTCCAGAAATTGCCCCGAACTGCCACCTCCCCCCCCTCCCCCGGAACTTACTGTTTTTACTGTTTGGACAGAATGTAAACATCCACAATTGTTTCAAACTTGTGGAAGTGATTTCAGTAAGTTCCTTCATTATGTGAATATTTTTTTATGCCATTATGTCATTTAAGAGAGGAAGAAGAGGAATCATGACACAAAAATGCTGACGTTGCATCCGCAGGGTACCGTGCATTAAGCAGCCCACTTACAGAGATGCTGGAATAATGAAAGCACTTTAGATTAATCTTTACTTGTGGGAACAGGGTCCTGATGTTCACGTGAATATTCAAATTGCAGATGGAGATAAATGGTAAACTGAAAGTCACTGCTGAAGTATTTGGTATTGGTTTCTTGACATTCTTCTTTTTCAAAGGTGATAGTGGTTGATATTCCGTTTAAAAATGAATGTTGTGTGAATAATATGTATTTTATGTACTTGGGTTGTGTTGCTTCGGTTGAGTACGAGGCGTCGCCTGGAGGACACTAGTCTGTACTAAACATGTAGCTATTGACAGTGGCAAATTTCCACTTATTTGTACTGGAAATAATTTCTTTTTCTTCTTGAGATTGTTATGTACTTTATCTTGATGTTCCTAGCCAAATAGTAACTAATAAAACAAAGAATTAATATCAAGTAATTAATTGCTATGGTCCATGCTTTACACTGACCCATTTCCCCACAGGCATGTGGATTAGTAATCCTGTGGCCAGAAAAGGGGGGACATGTCGACATGTGAAAACATGCCTGGAAATCTATGGTGCAGCGTTGCCGCTCAAATTTCCAAGGCACGAATTGTGAAGAAGTAAGGAGGGCGGAATGGAACAATGTTATATTATTTCTTTTTAGTCTTTGTGTGAGTTTTTTTTATTTTAAAATTTATATGGACGACCTGTGGTAACGGTTTCACAAATGGTGACGTGCTTGGCCTTTCATCACAGCCTCCCCGCAATGAGGTTTGAAAATGAAAATGGCACACAGTTATTTGGGTATAAATTTTGACTTGACAAATTTTCCTGAACTGGGCACATTTCCAGTAGAAAACACAAAGAGTTTGGGACAGGCCACCTTTACATGGTTGGTGAGGTGAGCCCAAGCCATATATATTTGAGAAATTTTTTATTTGTTTTTAATGAATTGACAATGATACTGTCATATAAACTTTGCTGTTGCCTGATTTAAAGACACTATCATTGCTTTGACAAAATATTTGAATGTTGCAGGAATAGCTTGCAAAGTCAAGATAGTCTGCTGTAGAATTCTCATAATTAAGTTACCTTTTCCAGCGTAGAATTGGAAGAAAAGAAGAAAACGGCAGTGTTCCAATACGACTTCTCCATTCAATTACGTGTTGTAGTAAGTGTCCGTTCGGACAGTAATGACTAATCTCCGATTCTGTCCCTATTAGGCTGCTCTTGGGCTTAATCATTTGCAGTGTAGTCAGATACCTGACTTATTCGTACATGCTAAATCTGGATTTTTTGATATTTTTTTCGATTTGCTGATTTAGCAATCACTATAGTTCTTTAATGTAAAAATCTTCATTGTATTTTCTTGTGTCGTCCTCAGTCTGTGAAGCAAGCGTTATAGAGGGATTGCTTTGGTAGCGTGGTGTTTCTATGTGTTTTGTATCTGTCTAAGAAAAATATGACCCAAATGTTTACCCCTACAATGTAAATTACATGTTCATACACTTGGCTCGTGTCCCACCATGTTGTGACCTTCACAATGACCTTTTGCTGACCTCATGTGACCTTTGTCCCTCTTCATACACCGCACAGCAGACAACACATGTTTGGGTGATGGCTGTACTTTATATTTCATGCAATATATAACAACTAAATTTGTTTTTCCTTATCTATTTTTTCAGAAATAACTGCATGTACGAGCAGCCCTTGTCAGAATATGGCGTGTTGCGTTGTACGACGTAGTGTCAGGATATGTTTGTATATGCCAAAGTGGCTGGCTTGGTGACAACTGTGAAATAGGTTAATACAATGATTTTTAATTTCAGAAAGAGTTTTCAATAGTACCGTCCACAAGTCTACAGGAAATATTTTTTTTTCTATGTCTGGTTTACACCACACAATAAAAGAATTTGAAGAATTTAAGCTAGTGCATAAGGACATAAATAAGTCGTATTGAAATGTTGATCATTTGACCTGTGACTATGATCTAAGTCTTATAGTTGACAACAGAATTGCAGGCCCGTTCTTGGTTCCCGTCCTCAGCACATTGTGAACTGAGTATAGGCTTGAAGTGGGCAGAGTTTGGGCAGGGTATGCGTGGTGTCACCATACTTCTTTCTGTAGGGGGGAAAACGAGGTGCAAAGTAAATTGGTGTGCCAAAGTGAACATTGGAAGTGGCACAATCAAAAATTCACGATTTTAATATTAAATCACAAATAAAGTTTATTATAAAATCATTATATTTTTAAATTTTTTAAATAATATACCAAATTGGGGATTTTTTTGTTCACAAAACATTACAAAAAGAAAAATATTTGTAAAAATATCGACCATTTTTCTCTGGCCAGGGAGAGAAACTGGAATCAACTGAAATTGTGTGAGTAAGCTTTAACAAGGATGGTCTAGTGACCATAATAGAATGTGGACCAAATTTGTGAAATACCCTCCAAACACATGCGCAATAACTCTTTCTAATTGTTTCACTTGCAGAGGAAGGGCCTTGTGAGAGTCTACCTTGCCAGAATGGCGGACGTGCGTCAACCAAGAGTTTTTCTTAACTGCACTTGCCTCGATGGTTGGGTCGGCACCGTTTTGGTGAAACACGTAAGTTTGCACTCCCACAAGCAAAAAGTCCTTCCTTTTGTCATTGGACCATTTTCATTTTGAAATTTCAATGGGATAGTTAAAAGAAAAATTGCTGAATACCAACCAGTTCATGGAAATTGCTACCCAGCTACTCCTGAACATTACAACCTTACCCAAGACAAACACTTGCAGGCCATGAATCCATGTTTTTCCTCATGCATAGATGCATAGACAGGGATGATCACCCGCGGCTGTCACCCTTCTTGGGTTCCATTATTATCAATATTATTGTACATGTATATACTAGTGGGCATCCCCATGTTACCTTGACCTATGTGTGTGACCTTTTACCTCAGATTGTTCTGTGCTCAGGTCAGTGGTGCTTTTGACCAATTTGGTGGGTCCCATAGGGCTTTCTAAGCAAATGAGCTCCAATGACCTTTGACCTTTTGTTTCACTCTGAAACCCCATAGAACACACGTCGCTTGTTTCCTCCCCTAACCTTCTGCCAATTCAGCCCCCTACTGTTGTTCAAAGATAATAAATGCTAGCCCGACAACAGATCTGTTTTTTTAGCTCAGCATACGTCGTTGCAGAGCTATTGTTAGGGCAATGGTGTTTGACTCTCATCTATCTATCTATCATCTATCTGTTAACCTTTTCATAATGCGTCTTTGTGCCACGCTTGGGCCGTGCTTGCCCGCGAAAATCTCAGAATTAAATCATTGACTCAAGGCCCATGTGGGTGTTCACAGATTTGGTTAAAAGGTCGCACGTGGGCCGGTTAACGGGGCATTCTTTGAAAATCTATAATTGCCTGTCTTGTGCCACAAATCAATTGTTATATCAGTAACTTGGTTAGAAGGACCGCTGACCCAAGGTCCATTGGGGTGTTCACAGATTTGGGTCCAATGTCCTGGGCCTATTAAAGGGGCATTCTTTGAAAATCTAAAATTTTCCTTCTTGTGCCACAAATCAAATTGCATTATCACTAGACTTGGTTGAAGAACTGCTGACCCAATGTTCATATGGGGTGTTTTTCACAAGATTGGTCCAAAGTGCAAGTGGGCCTATTAAAGGGTCATTCATTGAAAATCTATAAATTCCTTCCTGTGCCTCAAATCATTGCTATAATCACTAGACGTGGTCAGAGACACAGCTGACCTAAGGCCCATGTAGGGTGTTCACAATTTGGGTCAAAGGTCAAGTGGGCCAATTAAAGGGCATCTTTGAAAATCTATAAATTCCCTTCTTGTGCCACAAATGCAATGTTATAATCACTAGACTGGTTAGAAGAACTGCTGACCCAAGGTCCAATAGGTGTTGTTTTAACAGATTTTGGGTCAAAGGTCACGTTGGCCATTAAGGGGCATTCTTTGAAACTCTATAATTCCTTCTTGTGCCACAAATCATTGTTATAAAATCACTATACTTGGTTAGAAGAACTGTCGGCTGACCACGTCCATATGGGGTTTTTACAGATTTTGGGTCAAAGTCACCTTGGCGATTAAAGGGGCATTCTTGAAACTCTATAAAATTCCTTCTTGTGCCACAAATCAAATTGCTTTATAATCTAGACTTGGTTAGAAGAACTTCTGACCCAATGGTCGATATGGTTTTCACAGATATGTTTGCACCCCCGGTGTGCAAATGAAAGAAGTGAGAAAATGAAGAATAATTATAAATGTAAAACCGGGGGTGCTACGCCTAAACTCACAATTGCTAATGTGGGGGACTTTTCATTCATCACGATTATGTTCCTCCACAAATGGCAAATATTGTGCCCCCCGGGTGGTGTACCAATCTAATAACCTGCTGAAGCTCCAGCACCATTGGTGCTCTTGTTTTCTACGTATTTCCTTTCATGATTTTCCTACAATAATGATAAAACATGTTACAATGTTATTCTTTTGTCAAAGATGCCTTGTATTTTTATCTACCAACCTCTCACGCGAGCGCGCGAGGGCCGAGGGGGGGGGTACAACTCAAAACTTTGAGAGGGCCGCCCCCACACAAATTAAGATAAATAATCTAAGCCTATATATTTTCAAAATATTCAAATTTTCTAGATTTATAAGATTTTCAAAGATCCCCTTTAAAATCGGCCCAGGTGACCTTTGACCCAAATATCCACGAGTGGATATACACTGTGAAAACTGTTTAGAATGTCCGTGGTGCAAAGCGTTAAGCATGTCAATATCTAAAGCCACCTGAACATGATCATAAAGGTGGTTTAATTTTCCTAATCACTGTTTGTACAGTGTATAGATGGTTAAACAAATACACGATCTTTTCCCTCAATGTTTGGATCATAGAAATACATTTTTCCCCCAAAGACTGCTCAGTGTTATAATGTTCCTCATCATTGTATCCATCATACACTATTATTTATCACATTTTGGTAAATTTGTCTCATGAGCATCTTTTGGAGCTTTTTGGGGGGTATTTTCTCTAAAAGGCCCATATCTTTGGTCCTGTAAGGCAGACTTAATATTCTATCACCCGAGACAACCCTCTATCACTGTTTTGGGCTAGGCCTACTCCATTTTCAGCTATTTAGCGCATGACTGTGGCCACTTTCTAACTTGGTCATGCCTACAGAACTGTTCTTGTGATACTAACATCTGATTTTATGCAGATTATGAGATTGGTTTGCGATCTATATAGGAGGTTCCCTGTCCGTTCAAAAGAAGAGAAGAAGGAAATGGTTTATGCATTTGGTAATCTAATGATTCAAATAAGGTAAGAATTAAATGCGTTTTTATAGGCGTAGTTGTGTTATTGTTTATCGGTGTTTTATGGATCGATGGTACTTTTTTCTCTATAAAATGACAAAATTAAAAATCTAAACAACACGGCACAAAAAAAAAAAAAAAAAAATTAATCAAAGCCTTGATAAAAGGCTAGCTACATGTAAGCCTATAAGGAGGAGTGTTTCAGAAACCTTAGTGAATAAACTGTGTGGTTTATCTTTAAAGAGACATGAGGAGAATTTCCAGAAAGAAGCGCCCCAATTTGTTTTCGAACGCCAGGTTTTTTGCCATATTTGGAACTTCTTTCCAATTGTATAGATCAACCTGAAGTGATAAGCCGAATACGCTGTCTTTATGTAAATAATAATGATGATTTGTACTTTCTGTCGTGCACGCTAAGTCAAGCACCGGTGGTTCGATGGGGACAATTACGATAGCAGCCAAGTTCAAACAATGTTTGCTGTTTTCTTTTGTTACTTGTTTTTGATACCATAAACTCGGATGTTCTTGGTTAGGTGTCTACAATCGATCCTGTGCAATTTGAGAGAAATTCGTATCCTAAAAAAAGTCTCCGTCCGGTCACGTTAAAGTTTCTGATTCATAATGATGTGTAAGAAAAAAAGTGGGTCAGATGGGTCACCTATGGAACCCCCAAGAACAAGCATATTAGTGCCCACAATTTAGTCTACCTAATCCAGACCAGGGTTCTCTAGGCAGCCCGCGGACCAAATGCAGCCCGCAACCATTGATTCTTTGCCCTCTACTTGCTCAAATATTAAAGGGAAACATAGAATTCAATGTGATTTTGTGCCCTCATAGGCAACTTTCAATATGTTTCACATTCTCTGCTGGCCCTTCACTAAAATAATTGGAGACCCCTGATCCAGACAGTGAGTGTAGTAACTAAGCAGTAGATGTGTACCAGAGTAGCCATTAACCCTAATGCCCCATCTGTTCCTAGCCTCCCAAGAGGGAGTGAAGGAATGAGAGAGGAAGGAGAAAAATTGCAAATTCAGGTCAGTCTCGAACCAGGGTCCTTTTGGGCCCCAGTCCCATAACTGGGGATTGCCACGCTATGACAGGTTGATCCGGCCAGCAATTTTGTGCCCATATGTGTCTTCGTTTGATGATGGAATCGTTACATCTGCTCATTTTTCTTGCTTTGAGCTGTGGAACTGTGTGAGTTCGATTAATAATATGATTATGCTAGGGATAGGTTTGGACGTTGGTATTTTAGAGGAGACATGTCACTGTACGGAAAATAACTGATGTAGTTAATTAGGAAGACATCCTGCAGGGATTGCTTTGGGAATGGCATAGTGTATATTGTGCTGTAGCTACTGCAGTAGACATGAGTAGCAGCAGTGCTCTTGTAGGTTAAACTATTTTCTTTTCAATAAACAAATACAGCCTTAATACTTTCTCTAACATGTCATGTATCTTACAGAATTTGTGGCCGACCCATGTGAGAGTGCCCCTTGCAAGAATGGAGGAGTATGTAATAATTGTGGAGGTGATTATCCTGTTACTGGTCCCGATTAATTGGTCAGGAACAACATGTGAAGAAGGTGAAGATAATTAGGTTGTATATTATTTGAGATATTGAGTGTGTCTTTCTACTGCCGACTGAGCAAACAAAAAAAAACAAAAAGGCTTTCACGAGCTCCAGACACAGCTTTCTGCAAACCATGGCTGTTAAAAAAAGTTCCTGGAATAATAGATATAAAATCAATAAACTGAAGAATCAAAATGGCAAAATCAGTTACATGCTTATGAAAATACCATTATGAAAATTGGAGATAATTCCTCTATGTAATATTGCAATGGACCTAGTCTAGTGTCAAGACTTCATTGATGGATTACATCCTGGCTGAATAAGTGCGTATAATTCCTATTGAAGTCTTGACACAAACTAGTTCTGTGCAATTATCACATGGAGTAATAACAAAAAATTTTGGACCATGATTTACATGTCTCCTGTCTTTGACACAAAACACCTTACTGAGTTGTTAGTTAATCAAAGTTTTAATACGGTTTGGTCCCCCGCTAATGGGGGGTGGCTGGATACACCTTACCCTCAGCAATTACTGCTGTGTGAGGATTTATTGGAGCAAAAGATAATTGAAACAGATGAATTGTACTTTCTGTCTATTGGCCCACTTTGGGCTAAACAGCCCAAGAACTGGCGCATGCCCATTGGAAATTTCCCGAAACAACCCTATGGCCAGCCAACGTTGTCATGGCATTCAAGAGATGTTAATGTTTCTCAATGACATCCAAGATGATTGTCAAAGTGTTTGCACAGGTGTTTGTATATGCCAATAAACTGTCACATTTTGTACATGAAGAAGATTGTTTTATTAGTAATCTAATACAAGCTTCTGTCTATGTTCAGCTTTGTGATTTTCAGGCAATCCAGTGTTTGAGTGATCCTTGTCAGAATGGGGAATTTGCAACACTGTGGCACATTTTTTGCTGTAGCTGTAATCAAATCTTGGTTAGGAACACTTTGTGAAGAAGGTATGATAATCTAACCCTTCTATCAGCATAATGGACAACACTGGTGCGTACCTCCTTTGTGAATAGAATTACAATTTTTTTTTACCTTGTATATTTTGCACCTTGTCTTTAAACTTAAAGGGAAGGACCTGATTTAAGTGTATAAAGTTTTTATCTTATGGGATGGCTTTGACCCAAAAACCCATCTGTAAAGTATTGCACTGATATTTCAACATCGTTGTGATGTGAGAGCTAAAAAATTAATTTTGTTAGCCCCCATAGAGAGTATGGTATAAAAAATTAATAAAAAAAGAAAAATTAAAAAAAGTACATTTTCGCTCATAATCTCCAAAATGCATCCAACTAATATTTCACAGGGTAAATGAGAAAAATAGTTTAGCTTTCTTCAGATAAACAAAATTTGACCGCTTTTGGTAAAATTGGGGTTTTGGGGACAAGGCTATAGTGGACCAGGGAAGGCCCTTTAATGATTGGTGTTTACTCTGTTATAGAGAAAAAAATAACGGTTGATTTCATAACAGACTATTTAACATAATCGTACCAGTACTGGTATATGCAAAGTGTGTTTACAAGTGTGATCATGGTCAGAAGTTCAAATGAAGGTCCATTTTTCTTTTCAATGTCCCATATGACTCTAACAACCTGCCTGACAAAAAAATCACTGAGTTCTGGCATTTTGGCTGCTCGATGACGGGTCTGCCATGGGTCTGCCCCGGGTACTCTGTGAACACGCCATATGGGTTTTAAATGTAATAAATCAAAACCAGGCAGGAGCCAATTAAAATACTTAATGGTAATGTTAATTTTTTACTAAAAACAGAAAATGTTCAAAAGTCTTTTGTCACTTTGCAGAAAGTTCTAACCCACTAACAAAATGGGGTCTTGCTATGACATGTGTGTTATCATGCACTTAAATCAGTGTGGGCTGGTTTGATCAGTGTGGGCTTGTTTTGATTCGGTGGGCTTGTTGAGTAGTTTCAAAGCAATAGTAATACATAAATTTACATAAGTGTGGGTAGGCCATAAAAAATTAGTATTGTGGGATTACAAATGTTGAATAAAAACCTACCACCTAGACTTCATGTGAATAATTAACAGATTTGATGCTGAAGTTTGTTTTCATGTGATAGCAGAAATTACATGGGTGGGTCCACACCTTGCATCTAGTTTTGCATTTGGGGGAAGTAGTCTCTCAGATATGATAAGGGTACATCATCGCAAGTACTACTGATTCACAAAATAGACCACAGTATAGTTAAATTAAAATTGTAGGCAGCTAATTTAAGCAACACTTCACAGCTATTTGGTAAAGTTTCTTGCAACATTAAAATTGTAGGCAGCGTAATTTACAGGCTGACTCAGAGAGATTTCGATGATGGGGCGCACTCAATTTTCAAACAAATCAGGTTTTTTGCTGTACATAACTCACTTGTCCATATATTATACTGGGTGAACTACTAAGCTCAACTCAAGTCCTCATATAGAAAATACAACTTTGTTCTAAAATTCGGATCCGGAAATTTTAATTTGTTATACACGGTATCTATGGTACTGTTATATGGGCAAAATGTTTACTGCATCAAAACGGAAAATTCCGATTCATCTCTAACTTTGGAATTGGGTGACTGTCTTTAGCTCTAGATTATTATTTCTTAATTATACACATGTAATATTATATTTTGAAATCTCTGAGTTCAGCCGTTAAATAACACTTCACCGTAGTGTTGTTAACTTTTGGTCAAATTTCAAATTGTAGGCAGTTGAATTTTAAATAACAATTCACAGCTATGTTTGAACTTTCTTGCACTCATGCAGAAAAGTTCTTCATTTCTAGTTCTTGTGGTAGCATTACGATTGCAACAGAAAACTCTTCATTATGCTGTGAATTTTTTTAGGTCCTTGTTACTGGTGGGCCATGCCAGAACCAGAAAATGGAGGATGTAGGGTACTGATGCTTTTGGACGACGGTCGTGTCGTACAACCTGTAGCTGCCAGGATGGTTGGCTGGGGGAGAAATTGTGGAAATCTGTAAGTCGCTAATAGAAAAAAAACCGGTGAAAAGGCACTATGTCAATACATGAGATTATCTTGTGATTGTTTTAACTTGTTATAATCGCTGTCAGAAATTCAAAGGCAAGCTGAACGCAGTCAATGTATTATGCAAATTAAATTGCGGTATAGGCGTACGCCTCCCGACCAATTACAAATCGTGTGACGTTTGTTAACTTATTTGTGCTTCCGGGTTGGCGCACATCACGCTGCGCGTACTGCAATTTTGCCTGAGAAATTCTGGCAGCGATTATAACATTGTAATTTGTCACCTTGTAGTGTGTTTCTTATTTTCATTGCTCCAACATGAAGATTTTGTAAGTACTTATGAAAATTTTCCTTTAAAGGTGCCTGTTCCGATTTTTGTGTATCATGTTACCTTCTTGGTATGAGAGCCTGACCCTTGTATACACAGGCCACCAGGTACCGTGGGAAACTAACTTGCAGTTTTGATGCTAGACGCAATAATGCATAGTGCAACACCGTATTCACTACTGTGCTAATATTGATGGTTAACCACTAAAACAGCATTTTTTTGTCAGAATGGAATGAATTTGAAAAGACAATGAGAAAAATACTGGCCTTTCATCTGCTATCAAAATTGATACTACTTCCAGGTAAATCAGGGGGTCCCAAAGACGATCGAAACAAGCACCTTTAAAAGTCATCGAAGATGTATGGACAAGTAATTTTTCTGCCTTAAACCTAAGGTTTCTTAACACACCTAAGTTTTCTCTCCTAACCAATTATATTTGTTCTCCGTACAGCTGACCCCTGTTTGAGTAGTCCGTGTAATTCTAATGGTGATTGTACCTCATCCGTGTCTGGTTACACATGTTCCTGTGTTATTGGCTTTGATGGCCAAAACTGTGAAATTGGTAACTAACTGTATGTCTTCTATGTCTCAGTTAACAATCATGAAACAAACGAAATATTGTAATTTCAGTGTATTTTTGTGTCGCCTGCCCTTAGCAGGAAGACACACAGGGGTGACTTTGTCCGAGTGGCTATATATAGCCGGTAGCATGTGGGCTGTGGCCGTATACAACAAAGGGTAACATGCTCATTTCTTGCATATGCATGACTGATTAACTTCATACTTCGTCAGAAAAAAACAAAACATGGCCCAAGGCTCATAGTGGTGTAAACAAAGTGACCTTTGACCCTATGTAAACTTTGAATCCATTTTGTGCAAATCTATAAAACTACATTTCGTGTGGCACCAAAGTACATCAAAATAAACAATGGACAGGAAGTGAACGGGGGGATGTATCCCCCCAAGCTATGTGTTGGAACTGTGGAAGAAACCCCATGTATGAAAGCTTTGGACCCAATTTCATTAAAAATAAACACCAAAGTCTCCAACAAAAAACACTGGCCAAAATCAAACTACAACTGTGACAAACCATAGATGGCAGGCGACACAGCCGTGGTTCAGGGGAGCGATTGTCTTTTATTTTAAATAGCAAATGTAAAATAATGCAGGTGTTTTGTGAGACAACAT
>JAMKCH010021879.1:0-35816 GCA_023653785.1 Ophioderma brevispina | reverse complement strand
TGACCGGAAGAGCAAATTTCCCCTCAAAATGTCGACCGTTTTAGGGAATTTGAAAACATGGTTTAGAAATTGGCCACGTTTCTTTTACAAAACAAGTTAGACTATTTTGGAAAAGTGACTACTCTCGTGATGACAAAAAAATACTTCTGAACGTAAAAGAGAGAATTTCCAATCAGTCAATGAATGAGTAACATTCATTCAATGAATGAATAAGGGACAACACATCGGAGTGAAGAGTCTACTAGCTTCTACTCTGGGGTCAGTTGACGCGCTTCTCGCGGCGGCCCTGGGTTAAAGTCCCTCACCTGTTGCGGCTAGACTGATTCCACAACTTAAGTCCAAACATCGTGTTTGAAAACACCACAGTGAACATCTTGAAACCACCCTCAATTCTAAGCGGCCTGAGCTTCTCACAGAGGAACTTATCCTTATGGCAGCACCAAAGTCTGTTTCCTGCAGCTGAACGTTGATGGTCTCACCCATGCTAAGGCGGGACATCATCTTACAGCTCTCCAGGGATAACGGAGTGAATATCATCCCCTCGCAAGAAACTCACTGCGAATCTGAAGAGAAGCTGCAAATCGAAGGTTTTGACCTTATTTGCTTCATTCCGCACACAAGCATGGGATCGCTTCCTATGTGAAGGCAAAGGCTACAATGAGATCCACCCTGCAATCTTCAATGAATTCGCCGATCCAGTGGATAAATTTGAAGCAATGGGAACCCACTTCACAACATCTATAAGCCACCATCAGCTGAGCAGACTTCAACTCCACATTCCTAGTTCACGGAGCTCCTTCGTCTGCGGAGATCTCACTGTAGAAAAACAGCATGGGGATACTCCAATACTGACAAGAATGGCAATGCGGCTCTTGAATGGATTGAAGCCCAGACCTCCAACTGCTGTTTGATATTAAGGACCCACCTACCTTCTATTCTAGCAGTCTATGGACATGGACCTGTCCCGACCTGTCAACATCACCAGCGACTCCGATCCCGCTGCTCCAGAACGATCCTCCCTAGATTCCCTAGATCATGTCATTGCCCTATCCTGGTTACCAGTGACATCAAGGGCCGACTCCAGCCTCTACAGAAGAGATGGAATTTCAGGAAAGTCCAACTGGTCCAAGTTCAAACAACTCACCATCGAACTGTCATCACGGCTCCAGACCTGGGGGGGCTTCTCTAGCATCAACGATGCTATTCTGACATCTGCTCCATGCTCCACCAAGTCAGTCCTAAATGTTCCATCCAAGATGCAGAAGGAAATCCTACACCCCTGTTGGGACAAGGACTGCGACGAGTTATACAAAGCGTATGTAATACCAACCTGCGATACTGAGAGAATAGCAAAGGGAAACCAGCTACTGGATCTGCTTGGCCCAAAAGAGACGCACCAGATGGGAGGATGAGATATCCAATATCACCTTTACCCACTCAAGCCGCAAGGCCATGGAAACCACACAAGCCTCACCGGGCGTAGCTGTTCCAGCTAAGCAGTGTCCCGTCTCCTGCAAACTCATCGCTTCAGTACTTGTCAACAATGGACAGTGGCAAGACCACACTCCACAGGCCGAAAGCCCACTCTCGTGCTGTTAATGCAGATTAAACAGCTTCTACCAACCTCTCCACCGTCAAGCCCCATGTCCCAACCATTCACCTACGATGAGCTCACCGAAGCAATTAAGTTCTTCAAGAATAAGAAAGCTCCTAGCAACGACAGCATCCATATAGAATTCTTGAAGAATTTGGGCACCCGAAGCTGTGCGATGGCTCCCAACTCTTCCTTTCTACTTTCATGGGAACATCAACTATTCCCATCCAGATGGAAGACTTCAAAGGTCCTGCAATCCTGAAGTCCCCAGAAACCAGCAAATGACCCCAAGCGTTACAGACCCATCTCTCTACTATCTCACATCTATAGCTGCTTGAGAGACTGATCCTCGGCAGATCAATGATACGGTCGAGGCAAATTACCCCGCACCCAAGCCTGGATTTCGAAGATGTAAATCAACAATGACCAGATTAAGGGCAAGACTAGTTAATGACAGCGAGACAGCCTTCCAAGAGAAGCAGAAGTTTGGAGCAGTCTTTCATTGACCTAACTGCTGCGTACGATACAGTCTCCTCCCGAGGTCTCTACTCAGCACTCAAATCTTCCCTGATTTCAAGCTTGTCAAGTCATTATGCTGCTCATCCAGAGACAGATCTTCGTCCTGGCGACATCAAATGGGCTACGCAGTAGTAAGCGCAAACCTCGGAAGGGTGTCCCACAGGTTCTGTCCCTGCACCCAGTTTTCTCTTCAACATCTACCGTCGCAGATATGCCCAAGGGAGATTGTTCGCAGTACTCCTACGCCGACGACACCGGCAGCTTGGAATTGCTGCTGATTCCTTTGAGTCCTTAGAACATTGTTGGCAGAAAGACCTATCACTGTAAGTCCCAATTCTTACCACCGATGGCACTTAAACTCAGCAAACCCAAGACCGTCAGCTCGTTTTTTCCACCTTGCAAATCGATGCGCAAAAGATAACTAAACATCACTCAGATCGGATAAAAACTGTCCACATGACCCAACACCGCAGTACCTGGCGTCACAATGGACCGCAGCCTTACTTCAATCAACACACCAAGGCAGTCGCTGCCAATACGCCAGTCTCGTTCAACCTCCTCAGAAGGCTCGCAGGAACGTAACTGGATGGGGGTGCATCCTTTGACACACATCAACTGTTGCTTGGCATACTCCACGCTGAAATACGCTGCACAAGTATGGATTCACGCTGGACATTCACACAAGATTGATGTCGTGCTGAATGATGGTGCAATTAGACTTTTAGTGGTGCCTTTGGCGACGCCTGAAGAATACCTTCCAATTCTGTCTGGCATAGCGTCTGCAAACCTTAGGATAACCTTCAGACGATCAGCTCGCCAAGACATGTGATGAACCTGGTAGTCTAATCCCACCACCAACACCTTTGAGGCTCAGAGAATTCCACGAATCACTTTTGCTACCCATCCATGACACTGCTGTCACAGTATCCCTATCGATCCTCTTGGATCATGACAGATGGTATGAGCAATTGTCATCCTCTACTTTGAACTTAAGCAGTTTGTGGACAGCCCCATCTAGCAAGCCCAAGGCTGTGACCTTTTGATAGGAAATCATGGTCAACCTCAACATATCAGAACTGCATTGGTCGGACAAAGAACTTCCTTCACAAGATCGGAGTAGAACATCACCAAACTGCGATTGTGAGAGCCACAAACCATTAGCCCAATCATAGATGACTGTGAGGTTTACAGTCCCCAAGAGGAATTCCGGGCGTGATCAACCTGGATGATGGGACTGTAGGCTGGTTGGAGACTGATCTTCCACTGTGATTTTGGACTTGCACGAACGACGAGAGTGAAATATTACCACTCAAAAGGAGTCGTCATCATATTTTTTTTCATTCCTGTACACTCGTTTTTACATTTAATCCATAAATGAAAAGAAACAACAACACAAGACACGGGTGTGTTGCTGGATAAACCTCACGTTCACCCCAATACATCACCAATTTTTCGATGTTTCGAATTGTAACATGTGACCAACTTTTATCGGCCAACTTTATTAGTCCTATTCAGGGATCCTACATAAATCTGGATGGCACTCGATCAACGAATGGATGCCACTGCACACTGATCTGCATGAAATCCGTACTTATGGATCGCCGGTCGTACTGGGGCTGTTCCGCTACGCATTCCGATAACGTCATACTGGCTAAATAATCAGGTTAACTTATCGTACTGTGGCGCTATTCTATGCAATAAAAGAAATTTTTAACCTGAAAGAAAAGCTAAAAATTTTATTTTTTAACATGTTGAAAGTAATTTTTTTCTAAATGTATTAAAGAAGTCCATCAAAAGTTAGGTTGGGATTTATTTCGTTTTATGGTAAAATTACGATATAGGCCTACATTATCAGTTTCACACTTCCGTTTAAGGTGTATTTAGATAATTTTTCAACCGGTCGGTGATTAAACATTATTGGCTTTTCTTGTTCAAGATTCATCTCACTGCATTACTATGCCTGCGATCGTCTATGGGCATTTGTACACAGTGGTCACCCGCCTGGTCTATTCGGCCATTTCACTTTGACCTTTGGTGAATAAAAACATCGAGAGAGCGGTTTTGTACGGGGTTTTGAAACAGTACGTTTTTTGTGTAACGAATATGTGGCAGGGAAATTGCCGAAATGCTTTTGGTAATAATAAAATGTCGAACTTGTGTTAATGTAGTTAACGTTGACAGCGATACTTTAGGTGCTTGTCTATCGTCATGATCTTGCATGCGGCCTGCATAATTCTTCCACGATCAATCGAGTCGCGAGTAGGGATACAAGTCAACTCGCCCAAGTACAAACTCGCCCCACGTAGTACTAACTCGCCCCACGTAGTACTAACTCGCCCCACGTAGTACAAACTCGCCCCACGTAGTACAACTCGCCCCACGTAGTACAACTGCGCCCCTAAGCCTAGGCTAAAAGTACAAACTGGTCCAAATAGTCCTATATAAAAGTTTCCCCATTTGGGGAGCTCCCCCGTTACACTTTCCACGGCATGATATCACAAATAATATCATAAACTTTGAGGTAAATTGCTAAATTTACGTTTTGCATTTTTATTGGGATGAGTTTGCGCAGAGATTGCGCGAGCTAGAATTTGAGGCTAATTTGTGAGACTGCGCGTCCGTTTCGGGAACTTCATCTCGTAGTCCGCTTTCCTTGTTTTTTGTTTCATCAACACAACTAGATAGTCCTCGTAGCATTTTTGTCACCATGAAATGATATTAGACACTACCGTATTTATCCTTTGTTATGCATTTCGCAAACGCTAACTGTACATTGTAAATGTTTACTACTCAAAGTAAACAAATGCTCCACAACTAACTGCAGGAAACGCAGTTTGGGGGTTAGGTTTGAGAGCAAACCAAGGGGATTTTGTTAAGAGTCTCAAATCGAACAATTAAGCCGTTTGAGAGCAATCCAACAATTTGACCTTTTTGAGATCTGTCTCTTGAGAGTTTGTCAAAGAAATGGCTGAATTGGATTTTACCCGGGTGATTTATCGATTATATCCACATCTTCCGTGATGTTTCAGTCGTGATAACAATTTGCAGCTCGTCGAATCCCAGTCTTTCACAGTGAGTAGCGCTATAGGGAACTAAGCACCGTGAAACTCACGGTACAAACTTTGGGTGATCGAAGTTTATTTAGTTTAGTCCTGGATTTGAACTCACTTTTGAAGCAGTGGCACACATCTGTCCAATGGTGCTTCCAGTTCAACCAATACTAGAGAAGAAATATAAACACAATATTTACAATAAACATTAACGACAACCATGAACAATTAACAACATAACGTGAATATATAACGCGGAAAAATCATGCGAATTTATTAATTTAGTCCTATGTTTCCAAGCACGTTGTATATATTGTTTACAAATTTTTTTATCAAAGACCAAACCGCGGGTACTGTCAATGGTGAAAAGATTTTCTAACCATGAGGAAATGTTTGACTTCATTGTCACCCATATAAACCAATCCCAAATCCCATATAGTTTTATTTGCTTGGAGTTTTCGTTTTTCAGATTAATACTCCTCATGTCTAATATTATTAAGGGTAGTATCACGAAATCATGAAATGCTCAGTGGTCTCAAGAGCACCGTTTCAATAATTTTACATAGCCAGTATGTCCGTGACCATGATTTAACATTATTTGCTAATGGTAAGGTGTTCGTGCGAACTTTAAACTTTAATGACTACCCGGAAGTTGGTAGCATCAAGAAGATAAGTTTCAAAAACAGGGGACGTTTTAAACTTGCGGTATAGTTTTAATGTATTCTTTGTCAGTGCCCCTTCGTACCAAACTTGGTTTTGAAGATCTTTGTGAATTTTGAGGAAAGAGTTGACCCAATTAGCGTTTGTGGTTTGGTTATCGAAAAATATGGTCTAAACCACAGAGACAGAGAATCACGAATATGCGTCAACCAAGTCCACTGGGGAGTTTTCACCCTTTTATCATGCTGGAAAACCGCGCAGTCAAATGCTAGTTTTTTTAAACCTACATTACCATATTCCGCAGGCGATCAAAATACTTAAATTTCTTGGTTAACCTGAATTGTGGACATGGAGTCCCACTCCAGTTCACCATCTACAGCTTCTTGTGGCAGTGTTACTGTTTTGCTCTCATAATTTGTCCTAGCCATCTGAAGCTGTAGGCCTTCAATCTTTTTTGAGTCAGAAGTACTTGGAACCCCATTGGACAACCATAGTTAATGGTTGGAAGTGCCACAGTTTTCCACAACAGATCCCCATATATCACGTTGTAATCATCTTGATTGTTGATATTGATTTTATATCATGCAATTATCGATTGCCTTTACGAATAACTTCATCGACTTGAACATGTTCAGAAAGATTCCTCCAATTTGGACCCCTAAGTATTTGTATGCATTTGTTTCTTTAATAAGTTTACCACTTCCATTCTTTGTATTTAATTCTTTTACCGATTACCAGCACATTCTATTATTATAATTGAAATTTGATTAAACTCTTCAGAGATTCACTTGCAATATTTAAAATCTAATTAAGTCCTGTTCGTTTCACCTATTAGAACAACGTCATCAGCCCAAAACAAACACCCGATCTGTGTATCACCAATGTGGGCCCCCCATTTTTTGACTAATCCTCCTAGCAAGTGCATTAATTAAATACAGAATAAAATTGGAGAGAGGCCACAACCCTGTTTTAGACCTTCATCCAGATCAAACTGTCATTTTCAACGTCGCCAAACCTTACCATACTCGAACATTTGTATATATACATTACTACTGTTAAGTCACATTCCTCTAATACCAGTTTTCCATGCCGTAATTAGTAATTTATCGCGCCAAACAAAAAAGATGTACCCGCCACCTCCCCCTCGCTTCGCCCCCCATCCCCCCCCCCCCCCCCCCCCTCCCCCCCCATCGGCCCCGCCCCCCCCCGAAAAAAAAAAACGCTAGTCAAAACCTTTTAAATCATAATGCTAAGTACGTACATTTACCCTCCATTTTCCTAACTGTTGCAATACTTTTTTAGTGTAAAAATGTGGTCTTCCAACGTCTATCAGGTCGAAACCCCCCTTGAATTTCGCCTAAAGTAATTGTTAGTTTGCCAAAACGCCGAAAGGACATCGCCGCTAAGGAATGAAGGACGCCCTCTATAGTTTTTTCTGTAAAATGATGAATTTGAAACATTCCGCATTATAAAGGGACATGCCTCAAAGTTTTACCTTTTTCGTGGTTTTCAAAAAATGAAACTTACATAAATTCTCAAAAGTCGCTTTGTATTTAAAATTATAATACAGCTTCAATGGGTAATTGAAATGTCCAATATAACCCTTTCCCCCCAGAACCACAATCCGCTTTGCAAGGATGTGCGTTTTATTAATTAGCACATATATGTGAGTGCATCTGGGTTCTTGGGGGGGAAGACCCCATTTTGCATTTTTGTTTTCTGGGGGCCTTAACACTAAATGGAATGGGCAAAAACAACAACAACTATTACATTACACGCCATACCACACTATGAGGTAAGGTACGCTAATCTACCAATGGCTCAGTTCAGTATCCTTGGATGGGCTACATGTTAACAACCGCTGACCATGCAGGTTCTGGGTATCATAAATCATACTAAAATTCAGGGGGTGTATATATACTGGTGAATTAAAGCTATGAACTGCTCCTGTGAGAGTGTGAGATTTTAATAGTATGAGTGAGAGTTAACTTGCTCATGATATAAATCGCTCGGTCATGGGCCATTAAGATGTGGGCCATTGTGTTGCATAAGAGAGTTTGCTTGTTTGTCAAGACGGTTATAATCCAAACTTAGCACTCATTATACTACATCGGCATAAGCTAATGGGTATTTGGGTATTGTTTTATAAAGGCCCTGCCTCGTGGTAACCTCTTGTGAGCTTATGAGGACAAAAAGGTCTATCTAGGCACCATGTACAATCTCCATAACAAAGGCAGCTATCAACATCTTCCTGTTCTTCATTTAAGTCATAAGTGGTCATTGAAATGGGAAGGCAGGCTCTAACAGCTTGCTTTTTCCAGAGAGCATGCCCTGAATTTGTCTCTCAGACTTTTTCTCATTTTTTCTTGATACAAGTGTATTTTTGAGATAAAAAAACACTTGCATACATGATAAGTAGTTGTAAAACACCAAGTCCCAAATTGATAATGAACTTTAACTTGATGATTTATAAAGGGCCTCCTTCATTTCTTATCGCGTGTCCCTTTTATTTGTATAAGCTTTGTGTATAGTTTAGACACACATGAATTTAGGGTAATCCCTCTATAGTTATCTAGTCAGTTTGTCACCTTTTTTATTATTGGGAATTATAATCCCTGTTTCCAATCATTAGGAACCGTTTTCGAGTATTTCCATAAATAATTTAAACATGTCGAAGAGTGATTTTGTAACCAACTCCCACCGTTTTTAATTAATTGGTGTTAGTATATTATCTATGCTGGGTGCTTTATTATTCTTACTCTGTGAAATAATGCTGATTAAATCATCTAAGTTGAAATCATTTTATCAAGAATCGGTTTGTCATTGTCATTATCATTAATATAATTGTTCCTTAATTATTCATAATCTCTTTATTTTTAAAAGTCTCCCTTTTCGATTAAGCGACATCTTGCCATCGTATTCCAGTATTGATAAACGCATTTTCTAATGCCTTTGTTTGTCCTACTGATATCATCAGAGTAACGAATTTTGGCGCACCATATTGTCCCTTTGACTAGGTTGTTTTAAGATTGACCAAAACTCTTTTGTCGATCTTCCCCCATTTTTACTAATTTGTAAACACTTATCGACCCCCCCTTCTGATGGTCTTTTCGCGTATTAACTTCTTCACGCCTTTGTTTTGCCTTTGTAATCCTCCCAAAAGATTCGCAACACCCTATTGATCTCACCGGATTTTAAGTATTCACGAGTCCGTCTATTTGATTGACGTCGCAAATCAATAGCACTCTCAATGTCGGCATCGTACAGGCTTATGGTTGCCATGGAAGTTTTCACACCTATGGCATCATTGTCAGTTTTCTAAAAAAAGGCGATTTTTCCATCCAAAAACCAATATCTCGTTGTTGACATTAGATGGTGGTAATCTGAAATCCTGGAACTTCCTTTCACTACACTTTTTGAAAGAGCTATAATCCTGCAGTTTGGTTTAATATCCCAATAAATCCTTTTTGTTGGTGTTGATTCCTTTGTGGGGTACACATTATCTTACTTCATGTTCAAAAAAGAGGAAATATGATAACTGCCCATATGTAGATCCTGTTTCGTCAACATCATATCATTTACAAACAAGACATGTTATGTAGTTCTATGGAGTATACAATGTAGTATTGTGTCACAATAACACGGAAGCAAGTTACATTTAAAAGAAGTAATGTTATTTGTTTCATATAAATTATTTTGTTGTTATAGTGTTTTGTTTTTTCCTACTGTGGATGAACGGCTTCCGCGTGTGCCATGGTTGTTAAAGTGTAAAACCAAACGTCAATAAATATACTATTCTATTAATTATGTTCAAAACACAAAATGGCATGACAAAAATTTATACGTCTCCTTTCCACTAAGGTAAGATCGAAATTAATGCTTAAATGATCATCGAATGGACCAATATTTTCTTTATTATAGATTTCAAGCTTAAAATGTTGTTAATTAGCCGTAATAGTAATTTTGGCAAATGACTGCTAAAATAGACTATCCAGATTCCCGAAAATTGACAGAAACACGCCTTAAAAATTGTCAAAATTGACCGGAGTAAAGTTTGTTCCATAGGGACCGGCATTAGTGGGGTCTACTATATTATACTCACATTTATCATATTGTTTTTTTTTAACATTTATCACAAATTTAAATATCATAAGTACTGAACATGATTGAATAAAATATTAGGCCAAGCCCACGAGAGATTCCATATACCGGATGTCGCGAAAAAAATGAAAGCTCTGATTTTCCCTTGATGTTACCCTTTCCATAACAATATTCCCATCTGAGGGATTAATCTGAAAATGATTGTTGATTTTAAAAAATTTTCCTATTGGTAATAAATAATAAATAAGTATAAAAGTAAGTGTATATGTTTATTGAAATAATAAACAAATCAAGTCACCTTTTGTTTTTCACTTTTTAAGTATCATTTGTATTTCTGTATCCAAACATACAAGGTGGGAAATCGATTCCCTGTTTAATCTTTTCGAACATTTACAGAAATATGGATGCCTTGAAAAATCTCCTAATTTATGCCCGAGTTTCACGTCACGGTCCCAGTCGGATCCCGCCAAGGTATGAACCTACAGTATAACCGGAGGTAGAAAGGTAGAAAATAATCAGTTTTCAGAGTCAAAGTCATTTACTTACACAAGCAATTTTTGCTTGGAAAATGTTATTATTCTGGCTATTTTTAGATGTTTTTATAATTCTGCCAGTGCGCGCGGGCATTACATTGGTGCCCACACTGTTAAAAAAAAGTCCGTAAATTTAGGGAAGGAAATTTCTGCAGCCAGTATTCCAGTTCATTTTAGGGTAAAATTGACAGAAATTTCTGTCAATTTTATACCGGAACTTTGACAGTAATTTTACAGAAATTTGTCTCATATTACGGAAAAAAAAAATGAGTATTGAACAGAAATTTTTCCGTAATTTAAAATTACGGAACCCAAAAATAAAGTCCGGAAATATCTTGCCAGAAATTTTTGAAATATTTCCGTAAATTAACATTTTTGATGTTTTTTGTTGTTTATTGTTATTGTTTTCTCAAACAAGATTTTCCGTTAAATTTACGGAAAATCTGTTTTCTAATTTACGGAAATTTTAAAACAGGGCAGCACCAAAATGTTTCTTGTATCCCACTGCAGTGGCGTACCGACCGGAGGAGTTGCCCATCTGGGGTACGTTCCGAACCTCATGCGTAAACCATTAAGTGACTTATACTTAACTCAGGGGTATGTCCTACATAAAGACCTTTTCATAGATATTTACACCACAGTGCTTTGGATAAGTTATCCACTAAGGCAGACATAGTATGCACGTAGAGAGATTTACGACGGAGTTTCGCGGACGAAACCCATGGATCGTAAAAGCGGGACGATGTGGATTAAAATATGCATTTTCCTCCCTCTTAGGAATATTTCGACACGGTTCAGCCTTAAATGTGGGCAAAATAATCGGGCTCGATTGCATCGGACTGGTGAGGTTTGAAACTTTCTGTGCCCCATGGGGAAAGGAGAAAAAATCTAAATTCACTTTTGGTAATGATCTAAGTTGTAAAAATAATGAATCATGTGGCATATTTAAAAGGAAATTTCATACGGCTACAGACCTCACTGCACCCGCTTTGAGCCCCGATAAATGTATTTCTTTCCAGGAAAATGGTTTCTGATTAAATTGGTATCTAATAAGAGTGGATTGGAGACCCTTTTTTAACCGAAGAACATAAACGAGGATGGTCTATTCCACTAGGCCTTACACCAAAATTCCAGCAGTGCCAAATTGCGTCGGATCACACATTAATCTCGGATTTAGTAAAGTTGTGAGTAAAGGTGTGAATCTTGAAAGGTCATTTGCCATGGCTACAGCTACAGAAAAGGATTGACCTCAATCAACAACAGAAACAGTTTTCGATTGTCGCAATTTACAAGGCCATTTTGCCCATGCCGCTGAATTAATGTCGCTGTTTTATGATTCCAAAATAATTTTTTTTACAATGCGAAAAGTTAATGAAAAAATGCGATGATTCCAATGGTTCTGCTAAATAAAAGCTTTACTTTTTAATTAAATAATTAATTGATCCGTGGTTATTATTGTAAATTCTCCGAAACAGTTTCAAACCTAGTCCAATAAACCACTGACAAGATCGATATCGGCTTTGTATTTCATGATTTTTGCCAAAAAGGTAGTGGTTGAGTCAATTCTTCTACCCATACTTGTTAAACTTGATATATACCGAAACGTACATTTTAAAATTAGGCCTATATTTGATACTAAACGGGAAGAGTTAATTCATGATTCGTCAGTATTTTCACTGTTTGGTTGTTTATCTTGGATATTGACATGTGAATAAATATCTGTATCAATTTTGTAATAGATTGTGTAATATGAAAATGATAATAATGTATGAAAAGCCGACTTGGTATAATGGAAGAAAATATTCCAATACCTAAAAATTGCAAGTTTCGGCCGTAAATGTGAACAAATCAACATTACTCAGAAAATTTCACATCTCAAATAAGTTTTGTAACATACAGAAGACATTGATACGTCAGAGAGTCTATTAAAAATGATTATAATTTGTTATTTTCATGGTACTCCCAAATCGGGTTGGACAAGGTTTGACCATAAGTCAACAGAGGAAATGGACCTAATGAATCTGAAGGAACTACGCCAATATAAGCGAAGGCCTACGGTGGAGACTCGGAATAACGCGAAGGCTGCAACAAAGTCGTATAGACACATAATCAGGCATATTTAGCATAACTCTGTATATACTTATCAGGCTGCAGAAATTTCGTTGTCCAATTTTGTAGAGTGGAAGGAAATTACTGATTTAAATAATTTTATTTTAGAAGGGTGTAGGCCTGAAATGCATGCTTTAGCCAGAATTCTGGCGCATGCGAAACTAATTCAATGCACGCCGGGCAAGTTTAAATGATATAACCCGCAGGAAGTAAATGACAACTATTATATCATTATCAGATTCTGCTCGAAGCTTTGCATATTCCGGGCCCACCCATTCTAAAAATAATAATATAATTAATACGGACGCTGAACTATGAAATAAAGACTGAAATACCAGTGGCGTCTCCTGGGGGGAAAAAGGGGGCGCTTGCACCCCGGGAGGCAAAAAGGGGGGCGCCAAAAAGAAGGAAGAAGGAAGAGACAAAGAAGGAAAGGGAGAAGAAAAGGGAAAGGAAAGGGAAAGGAAAGAGGAAGGAAACGAAAGAAAAAAATTAGAGATGGAATGGGGGAAAGGAAAAGAAAAAGTAAAATTAAAAAGGGGGAAGGGGACAACTAAATGGGAAAGAGATAGGAACAAGCTTACGGCGGAAAAGGAAGAATCTGTAAGGGAAAGCTAAGGAGCGCAAAATTAGGGGAAAAATGGTGCAACAAAAATGAGAAAAGAGAACATATTAAAATATCGTAAAGGAAGGGGGCGACAAAAAGCAAAATAAATTAGAGAAACCGAAGGGTGCACTCTAAATGAAATGAACCGCGTTCCGATACATGACGCGTAATTTGGGTGTTAAATTTACATGGCCTGAACGTGTTGAGGTTAGGCATTAGGACCACCCATTTTGACGGACGTGTTCATGTGTTTGCCATGGTGTTTCAAGGTGTTTCAGTTCTGAAAAATCGCATTTAAAAATGTGCTGACATCTTTTAAACACCATGTGTTCAAAAACAGATGACCTTTAGCGTTTCAAGTGATGAACACGTCGATGGTTGTCGCGACCCCCTAAAAGTGTCGATAGGTCAAATCTAGCCTAATATTAACAGTTTTTAATGAAAAAGGTTAGATAGAGGCTGCATACACGACCCTAATAATTATTTGGGGGGTAACGAAGTACAACCGTTGTGATAAGACCGTCTATTGAACCTCATTTTCTTGCGGGCACACCAGGTCAGTAGGGCCCTGGTCCTTAGGCCTAGCCTAGCTACGGTTGGCCTAGGGCCCTAACCATGCGAGCAGAATGTCGATAAAAGCTTGACAAATAAATATAAAAGGATGAATTCATAAGTGTTTTCCAATCGTGAACATACTTTTGGAAACCAGTGTTACTGAATGCAGTTTAGGATTTTCTGTAACGGTGTTCAATTTATTGAACGCCTTGAGTTCGTCATCCGGGTATTTCTTTCTCAGAAAAATCACGTGATAAATTTAAGCGGCAAAGTCTATTTCTACTGGGCGGAAAACGCTGGCAGCAGCTGGAAAGAAATTCCATTCAATCATTATTAAAATCACAAGCTGGAACGTTTAATGACTGGGTATCGCAGAGGAGTTTATTGTGTATTATAAGAGAACATTTATCTATTTTGTTTTAATTAGGACCACAATATTAGACAACGTTTCTTGTATTCTGTCGCTCGGGGCTGTTGAATTCGACATGCTCACTCACCGTAACTGGAGTGAAACTTTCCACGCGAGTATCTATGGCGGGACTCTAATTTTTTCCAATTTATCCTTTATGTAATGTGGTGTGGACAGCTAGGGCAATAGAATTGCAATTTGAATTGGTTTATTCACTTGAGTATATTTTAATTGCAATTTTGGATTGGTTTATATTACATGCTGGGTATGTTAATTTCAATTGTTTCTGTCCATGGTATTGTAATACTTCTGCCGAGGGAATTTGTAATAAATATTTGAATTTCCAACTTTGAATCATTTCTTGCATTCGTGATTCTTTGATGATAACGTTCTGTACTGGGAAAAATTACCATTTGCTGTTATCTTGAAACATTCATCCAGAGGTAAACACCAATTTGTCATGTTCTCATTTTTAACATTTCATGTTCAAAAATTGCTAGAACATTTTGTATGTATGAAATCTATTTTTGAACACCCAAAATTTGAAACATTATTTATTGTGTTCTCATTTGGAACCAATCCATATTCTATTTTGAACATTGAGATCTATGGACCACACATGTTCGAACTCTTACATACATGTTCAAATTTGAAACTTTTTTACATACATGTTCTAAATGTTTTTAACACACTTATGTTAACACCCTCCTGTGTTCAAAAATGTGACATTTGAACACCAAAAATGTGTTAAACTTCTAGAACGTGTTCAGGTGTCTCAAATTTGTAGAACACCACAAAAGTTGCAATGATGTTCCCACAAGAACACATTTGTGTGTTCTATCAATGTTCACATTTGAAACACATGTCCAGTAGATAGTAATATGTGTTCAATTGGTTAATCCAAGGGTGTTCATTTTCTTAACGTCAGGAGTCCATTTCATTTCGAGTGTGGTGAAATAAGTGCGAAAGAAAAGTGAAACTCCAGACCAAATAAACAAACGGTGCAGCAAAGATGAGAAAAGAAAAAGAAAAAACGGATAAAAAAAAGAAGGGGCGCCAAAAAAAGGAACAATGGTTGAGGAAAAGTTTAAGGGAATTGAAGGGGCGCTCAAATTAGCAAGAATTGGAGCTAACGAAAATACAGGGCGTCACAAAATGAAAACAAAAAGAAAAGCGGTTGAATAAAAGTTTAAGAAGAAGGACGCCAACGATGGCAAAGGAAATTGGAGAACACGAAACATTTTTAAAATGCAATATTAAACAAAAAAACAAAATGGAAAGAGGCGAAAATAAGAAAGGGGCGCGAAAACAGCGACTAAAACTGGTAAGAAAGGGGGATATAGAAACCAAATAAGGGGGTCAAAACGAAAAAAGCGTCGGAAAGGAATGAAATGCCCACTTTTTTTTTTTTTTTTTTTTTTTTTTTTTTTTTTTTTTTTTTTTTTTTTTTTTTTTTGTTTTTTTTTTTTTTTTTTTTTTGTTTTTTTTTTTTTTTTTTTTTTTTTTCTTTTTTTTTTTTTTTTTTTTTTTTTTGTGCGACTAGGGGTGTCTGAGGGGGGCCCTGAGAGCAATAATTTTAGGGGAACCTGTCAGCAGCTGCGGACATTGCTGACTCTTAAATCCGCAACGGGGGGGGGGGGGTTGCCGACGACACAACGGTCAATTTGCCCGACACAATTTCAAAAATTTTCCAGCTGCTGAAGCTCGCCGAGAACTATTTCTGTGAATGATATGCAATATTCAAGAAGAAGTGGAATGTGTGCCATTTCAATTTCAACAGGGCCCAAAAGTCATCGTCAGTTGCACCCACGGGGTATGTCATCCCTGGATACGCCTGAATAAATTAGACGCTCGTTTCCTTGTATCACCGTCTTCTGTTGCTAAACCTTTCAAAATACATGTGAAACATACAAAAAAGAAACTTTCCTAGGCCTATTTAAATTTGGAAGATTCTTCATAGAACTTCTATATAGGGTTCTTTATAGAACCTTAGTAGTGCTTAGAGGTGAAAAACAGGACAAAACGGGTTCTATGTTGAACCTTTAGTTCTAATAGTATATATAATATTTGTTAAATAACTTTCACATAATTTATAAGGGATTTTTGTGTGTAGTGACTGCCATTTTTATTTATAACAATTTTCGTGACATTCGGTCGATTCATGAAAACGATGCATATCCAGATATTTTGTCCTTTGGTTAATTAAAACTTTTAAAACAATGCTTTATTGGGAACAAAACGGTAATATTTTGATAGGAGCCGTTGAGCTGCATTTGGGCATATATATGTGTGCCATAACTTCCGTTATCCTTTTCTATGAGGTATTGGTCTTCAAACATCGCAAAAATAGGAGAAAATCGAAGTCCAAAACACAACAACAAAATTATTTTAAAAAATTGAAAAAATTACTTAGCACCTGAAAGTGTTCCGAATATCAATGTTCTTTGCCAAACATGCTGCAGAAATTATGTAATGATGTGTCCGGTATTCTCAATTACCTCTTGTTTTCGAAATACAAACATAATGTCCGTGAAAACCTGTTTATAAGTTATTCTTCATAAAGCAGTTGCTAAGGTTGGTAAAACTTCTAAAGATATTCATTGTACATCTTATTTCCAGGCTAACCAACATCCCAGTGGAAATAGTGCTTTTCTTCAGCTCACAAGGACTATTAAAAAGTCTAAGAATGTTGTACATTTAAAAAATGCGACCTTTTAAGAAGTGTATTACGTTTATCACATTCTCAGCAACATTCAGCTATTTAATATTGATCAAGAGTGGATAGACACTCATTTTGACCACGAAATTATATAAACTTCAATCAGAGTAATATTAGCAATGGGAGAGCGGAAAAAGCGTCCAAAATGTTACTGCGTATTGTCCATCGTTTATACGTTGAATGCGTTTTTTGTTATCAACTATAATTAGCCATGGAAGATAGGTTTCAGTTAAATATATCTTTAGAATAAATTAGTAAAATGTATCTTAATATGTGTTTATTATGAGGTCTAATTTTCAGGCAGGAATTCACATACTACGATAATAAACGTTTAATAAACTAAAAATTGCCGAGCATATTATCTTGAGTTCAATTAGCTACTCAAACATTAACTTCGATACAAATAAAAATTGTTCCCAGCAACCAACCTCTCTGATAATGTAATCAGCTGGTATTTGTTGCCTTTAAATTTTTGATAACGTAATAAACACTATCTTGCTGTACAAAATTTTGGGTGCATACTGTGCAGAAACGTTAGAAATTTTTGACAATATTATCTTTCCCGTAATAGGTATTGATACTTAATGTTTGAAAATTAAAAAAAGAAAAACCATACAATTTTGAGACAATTTTTTTGGGTGGTCTTACCTCCCAAATGCACCGTTTCATGAAAGTCGACCATGAAATGATTTTTGAAAGTTCAGTTTATAATTTTCAGAACCTAATGGAATAGTTATTTATCTCTTTACAAATAGATCGAGATTAACATCGAACCAAAAAAGTAACAAAGAGAGAGTTGACAAAAAGGCTGTGTTTACCAGTTTGACCGAGTGTTATATTTAGCTACAGTTGAAAAAATACATATCAAATTAGCGGTAATGACGTACCTTGTCATAATACAACACAAAATCAATTTCGCCATAAGTGTCATTTACGACTTTGGCATTCACATGACGGTTTGTCCAATAAAAAAATAATGCATATCTTACAAAGAATAAACCTTTGAAAACGTTCTCCGCTATGGAGATTGTCTTAAAAAATCGAGTAAACTTTAGAGAAATCACAGACCCCAAAAAAATCATCTGTCACTTTAAAAAAAAATTGAGATTTTATAGGCTAATATTGCTCTTTAGGCCTAATATTGACTCTTTACATATGAGTCAATATTAGGTCTATAAAATATTTTATACGCCATGAATTGACTCTATTTGACTCGACTGATTCTTCAAAAAAACAAACTGCATAAGCTTACCCATGTCGATTTGACAAATGATATTTTTCATTTAAATTGTATAACATTATTTATCGATACAGAAAAATTACATTCGCCTGTTAGTGGTATAGAAAATCCCGTGATTTGAATTGTTTCGTCTGTGGTATAAAACAGCTTAAAATATGCAAGAGGTCTGGTTCGTTATCATTAGCAACGGCAATCGCCGTACTCATTGTCCTCTTTGGGTGACCCATGAATGGGCCAGAACCAACCAGACAGAGTATTTCCGGGGAGTAATCAGTATACCGTGTGATCGATCGTACCAACTTTATGCAATAGTTAGCAGCAACATCTCCTTCTTCCATTGTTTAGATTCTACTATTAAGTTATTTCCGGGTTATTTGCCAATGGACCACAATGGTTCCCGACTGAGCTAATTCTAACTACGGACAAGCATATCTTATGTCTTTCCTACTCCTAACACGGGGTGGACATCCTATATGCACAACACACATATGTCTATAAACATTATCAAACACATCATATCAAATAGTAATAATGATACGAACTAAGTGCCCTGTTAGCATATAGGCGTTTACAAGTAGGACGAGTAAGCTGTTGTACCTGGGGCCATTTGTTACATGGGGCGAGGGGCTGGTATTACCTGGGGCGAGTTTGCATACCTGGGGCGAGTTGGTATTATTGGTGGCCAGTTTGTATACTGTGGGGCGAGTTGTACTTGGGGCGAGTTTGTACTTGCGGCGATAGTTGTACTTGGGGGCCAGGTGACTGGTTTCGCGAGTGCTAGCCGGATCATGCTACAAACGTGGAGGAGGTGCTTTTGTAGACTCAGCTACAGTCACTATATTTTACTAATATACGAGTACGGCAGTGCTTAGTGTGGGTATGTAGTGACTCGGACATGAAAAGAATGGAATGGGTTCAAATTCAAAATGGCAAGAACTATTCGAGAGCCAATAGAAACAATGCCAAAGAAGCTCTATGGTGAATTGGACTTAAGTGGGGACTATAGTTCACAGACGCAGTCTAATCACAGGATCAAAGATTTAACCGCATTTTCAATATGGAGGAAACTAGGTTCCCAAAATTATTATTCAATGCCTTGTTTACAACTTTCAAGCTAATGACAAAAAAACTGCACATGGAAATGGTTGACACCATGCTCCGAAACACTCTTGTTTTCAGTGGATTGGATCATATTTTTTCAACAAACCAACCACCACAACAGCAATGGGTTAAGTTTTCATGAATTTCCACAAGGACCTTAAACAAACATATATGGTTTGAGAGAGCCACTGAAAAGAAAACCCTTGGACCTACTCAATTAAATGTACTCCATCATTTGAAAAATATTGTAGAGCCTAACAGATTCCTAGGCAGTTCTCTCAAATTAGGCTCGAACAAACACATTACCACTCGAACACAACATTAAATGTGGTTACCAATAATACGGGCCAAATGTAAAACTATGTAAAGATGACGTAGAAGACACAAAATCACTTCATGTTCAATGCAGCGCAATTACTGATATCAGAGAGGATGAAATGAATAAATCTTAAAATGAACTCGCCAACTACACGTTCACTATGTTTTGGTATTGGTTAGATACAGTCGTGATTGAAGTTAAACTATTTTCTCATGCTGGAAAACTTGTTTGTTGTTGACAATGATTTAGGTCGTATATTTGATACAAACTCTAGAACTATCACAAACGTGACATGGAAACACAGATCAGAGTTGCTCAGTTACTATAGATCCTATTCAAATGTGTTCTCTTTGCCAGAATCTAATTTTTGTTATTTTAAAATTGTATATGTCTTCTCCAACTACACACCACAATTCCAGTATGCGGGGATAGACACATTAACTATTTATTTCACTTGTGTTTAGTATTGGTACGCTATTTTCTGTCCATTAACTAAAAAACCATTTTGGTTTAATGTTGTTCAGCTTGGGAATGCTGAATAAAGTGATTTGTAGTAGGTATTGTGTTTTTTAAATGTAATTTTCTTTGTACATGTAGATTGTTGCTTTGCTTGTAAATTTGCGTTGGACGCCACCCATCAGTCTGATGAGGCCACGCTTATAAAAAGGAGATCCTTATAAACTATTAACTATAACTCATAACGTAAATGCCACTGGCATTTACGGTTAGTTATGTTAGCGAAATCAGCACCGCCGAGTGAAAGCGGTAAAGACCGCACAGCGGCTTTGTAAAGCTCAACAATAGGATGGACTGTCAATCAAGAGAATATCGATGGTCCAAACACATCCTATTGAAGCGATGATTCAGTCGGGGATCAGTAGCAATAATTGCTCATAAGCTACTCTACCCCTGCGAAATCGATGACACTGATCATGGTGGTCCGCATGTACTTTTAGTATCACAATTCCAATATAGCGCAAAATTAAAAAAAAAAAAAAGAACAATGTGCGCAACTGGAATCTCGTATGCAGACGGGTGTGGATGCGATGTAAGAGCTGTTTATTTCGATATCTTTCATCACAGGTTCATGCGATTTTCCGTTTCTGTCTTCCATCTGTTTCTTATACGCTTTTTCTTTGTGTGCACAGTCTTTCTCGCTTTTTCCTTTCTTACCTTCTCACTTTATATTGCTTTTTTTTTTTGTCCCCTTTTCTTATTTTTTTAAATCAGTGGTGTTATCTCTTTTTAATTTCTTCTCAGTTTTTTATTTCGTTCTGTTTGTTCTGTCTTTCCTGGAAGTTAAATCCTACAGCTTTGATATTTACGTGTGCTATGTATACTGTAATTAATATTAATTTGTGGGGTATGCAACATAAACATATCCACATTTAACATCGATATATATAATTATACCTATAAAACATTAACTACTTGCAATATATTGTGTATCTATTGATCTTCTATCAATCTGATGTAATGAACATTTTTACAGTGTAGAACCTGAACGAAAGTCTGATCACATTTATAACAAATGGTGTATCATGTAATGATGGGCGTGAGAATTGGACACCCCGCACAAAGATGATGACAATAAATGATGACAATAATGTATTATATGCAGGGTAAGATATGGTAAAAGGCAACTATCAGTGATTTTCTTGCCAAATTGAATGTAGTATAAAAACATCAAAATAGATTGTGCTATCTGTAACAAGTAGATAGCATATAGGCCACAAAACAAGTTCTAAGTAAAAGCAGAAGGTGAAAAAAATTTGTATGATATAGTGCAGGCCACGTATACGAACACAATACTGCTGTTGTCTTCATTTTATCAATTTTTTCAGTTGAAAAAAATAACTTACGGTGGGCCTATAAGAATATAAGATATACAATGAACACTTAGGCCAATCCTTCACGTTTACCATTGAAAAATTTGACCATTCGGCAGGTCACATTATTGTATTGTATGGGATCACTTCTCTATCTGAGCTCTCAGCTTTTCACTTTAAAGTCTGATAAGTTTAGGAGCGTTCTGAAATATTATACCGTCTAAAAGCTCGGCATTGTACTCTGCATTCCTGTACTCGAAATGCGAAGAGTTGCAAGTTTTTATTGCCAATCGGATTGCAGTGAACTCGGCCCACAGGGTCATTGGGGAAAACGGGGTTAATTAGCTCGAATAATTTCCCCAACTTGCAAGGTTTCTGCTCGTTTTTAACGGAGTGTGCGGAGATGTCTGCTAGTCTTTAAGATTTGTGAGTTTATCCCCCATTTACCGTTTGCAGGGCCTAATATACATTAAATTCCGGGCATTTCCGTTTTTATAGAAAGTACTACACAAACAAAATGCTATGGGAGACATATACTGACATTTGTAAAGTTTTTTTTAAAAAAAGTAAAATTAAAAGTTATAATTATATAATTATGAAATCTTTATTGAAATGAGGTAGAGGCCGCGGTGCGGGCAAGTGAGCTGAGATCAGCATGCTCAGTCATGGCCCGATGTGCAGGCGCGCAGCGAGATTGGCCCATGGCAAGGGGAAAATGCAGAAGATAGCGAAAAATTTGCGCTGTTGCACGAAAAATACTGTAAATGGCTAAGATGTCACAAAATTTGCGAGATTGTGTTTGTGTTAAAAATTTTTGGGGCAGTTTTGAAGGATTTCGAAAGAAGTTTGCCTTACTTTCCGCTTTTTCCCCACTGACATGGGGCCGCAACTTTACTTCTTGCCCCGACCCCACAAAAAGCGGATATTAGGATATAAGTGATGCAATTGAAGGCTTGTTTAACACGTTCACAAACATCCCTTGGGGCCGCAATAAGGGATTAGTTAGGGCCTACTCCCTCAAGCTCTCTTTTACCGCCGTTGATGAATTGAAGTTTGAAATGGCTTATAACGAAGCTGTGTTGCGATATTAGAGGTATTTAGGGGTTGGGGGGGGGGGGTAGCCTTGGGAAGATATATTAGCACATAGACTGAGACTGGCGTATAGGCGATGGCGTGAATGTACAAATAATGGGAATACTTCGATTGATCAAGAAGGTAAAATTAGTGATTTTTTCGAATATTGTGCAAATCTCCAGGGAACAATCGGTTTGCTTTTGATTTTTGTTTATGTGTGGGTGGTGTTGTTGTGTGTGTGTGGGTGTGGGGGTGTGCTTGGGTGGGTTGTGTGTGGTACCGTGATTAAAATATTATTAGTTCGCTTTTTTTTTTTTAATAGTACATATAAAAGCCAATTTTGGTTCTGAAAAAGCCCAAAGGTGGAAATTTATTGTAAAACGGGGTGGAACTAGGTCATATGTTGGTTGCCCAATCATCTGAAAGTGCTTGTAAGATTTTGTGTTAACGAACTTTTAAAAAACGCTCTACGGCCTGATACGGGCGCTTTTATCCTCCAGATTGCTATTGTTTTTCTTTATCAGAAACAAGTTCAGCCAATTCTTACCGAAATCCTATACGGCTATCGATTTGTAATCGATATATGGTGATGGAGAACGATATGAAAATGTATTGTTGATTTTGTCCTTTTTTTTTTAAATTTCACGGGTTTTTTTATGCTCCCTAGGGGCCCTTTGGTGAACACATACGTGTCAAAAAATGGTTGTTTTTTAATTTAGCATAGCATGCAGATAAATGACACATGGTCAAAATTTGCTCATCATGCCCCATGTCACTGGGAAAATTCAGAAGATAGGAAATTTGCGATTGCACGAAAAATACTGTAAATTGGTCTCAGATTTCACAAAATTCGAGATTTCCTTGGTTTGTGTCTTTATGCATTTGAAGGATTTCGAAGAGTTTGCCTTACCTTTCCGCTTTTTCCCCCCATTGACATGGGGCCTTTTGGAGAAAAATCAGGTACGTTAGGTATAAGTGATGCAATTGAAAGCCTTGTTGTTAACACGTCTCCAACATCCCTTGGGACCGCACTAAGGTATATTTAGGCCTACAAGCCTCTCTTTCCCGCCGTTTTGATTGAAATGCTTATACCACGCTGTGTTGCGATTTAGGGGTTGTGGGGGGGGGGGTGTCTTGGGGCGAGATGATTTAGCACATCGAACCTAGACGGGGTATTAGGCGATGGCGTAGTAATGTACATAATTAAATGGGAATACTTCGATTTATCAAGTATGTTCAATTAGTGATTTTTCGAATATTGTTGCAAATCTCCCGGGAACAATCGGTTTTATTTTGATTTTTTGTTTAGTGTGGGTGTGTGTTTGTGTGGTGTGTGTGTGGGGGGGTTGGCCTTGTGTGGGTGTGTGTGTAACCGTGATGTAAATTTATTGATTTCGCTTTTTTTTTTTTTGTTTTTAAAGTAGAAACATATAAACGCCATTTTTTGTTCTGAAAAAAGCCAAATGTTAAATTTTTATTTTTAACACGTCGGAACTATGTCATATTTTTGGTGCAAATCTCGAAGTGATTTTAAGATTGTTTTAACGCACTTTTAAAAAAAACGCCTACGGGCTGATACGGGCGCTTTTTATCCTCCAGAATGCTATGTTTTCTTATAAAAAACAGTTTCAAGCCAATTCCTTACCGAAACCTAAACGGCTATCGATTTGTAATCGTTATGTGATGGAGAACATATGAACATGTATTGTGTTTGCCTTTTTGTTTTTTAATTTCACGTGTTTGTGCTCCAGGGCCTTTGTGAACACAATACGTGTCAAAAATGTTGTTTTAATTTAGCATAGCAGTGCAGATAAATGGACACATGGGTCCACAATTTTGCTCATCGAGGCCCCCATGTCACTGGGGGCAAATGCAGAAGATAGCGAAAAATTTGCGATGCACGAAAAATACTGTCATTGTCTCAAGATTTCACAAATGCGAGATCGGGTTTGTGTATTTTTAGGCAGTTTTTTTTTTTTTTGGTTGTGTTTTTGAAGCATTTTCGAAGAGTTGCCTTACTTCCGCTTTTTCCCCGTGACATGGGGCCTTTTGGATTAAAATCAGGTATTAGGTAAAAGTGAGGCAATTGAAAGGCTTGTTACCGTCTCCAAACATCCTTGGGACCCAATTCAGGGATATTTAGGGCCGACAAGCCTCTCTTTTCCCGCCGTTTGATTGAAATCTTATCAACACGCGGTTGCGATATTAGGGTTGTGGGGGGTCTTGGGCAGATATATTAGCACATAGACTAGAGGTGTGTTTTTTTTGGGTTTTGTCTGGTATTAGCGATGGCGTAGTAATATACATATTATGGGATACTTCGATTTATCAAGTAATGTTAAATTAGTGATTTTTTTCGTGAATATTGTGCACATCTCCCGGGAACAATCGTTTGATTTTTGATTTTTTGTTGTATGTTGGGTGTGTGTTTGTGTGGTGTTGTGTGTGTGTGGGGGGTGGGCTGGGGGGTGGGTGTGGGTACCGTTGATGTAAACAGCTTATTTATTTCGCTTTTTTTTTTTTTTTTTTTTTTTAAGTACATATAAGCCACTTTTTGTGCTGGAAAAAAGCCAAATGTTAAATTTTTCTTTTAACACGTCGACTATGTCATATTTTTGGTGGCAAATCTCTTAAATGATTTTAAGATTGTTTTAACGCACTTTTAAAAAACGCTCTACGGGCCTGATACGGGCGCTTTTTCCTCCAGAATTCTATTGTTTTCTTTCTAAGAACAGTTTCAAGCCAATTCCATTACCGAAACTAAACGGCTCATCGATTGTGTAATTGATATATGTGATTGAGAACGATATGAAAATTATTTGTGATTTGCCCTTTTTTTTTTAATTTCACGTGTGTTTTATGCTCCTAGGGCCTTTTGTGAACACATACGTGTCAAACAATGTTTGTTTTAATTTACTCATAGCAATTCCCAGATAAATGGACACATGGTCACAATTTGCTCATCAGGCCCCCCACTGTCACTGGGGAAAATGCAGAAGTAGCGTAAAATTTGCGATTGCACGAAAATCTGTAAATTGCTCAAGATTCACAAATTGCGAATCGGTTGTGTCATTTTAGGCAGTTTTGAAGGATTTTCGAAGAGTTTGCCTGTTATTTCCGCTCTTTTTCCGCATTGCCATGGTGCCTTTTGGATACAAATCAGGTATTAGGTATAAGTGATACAATTGAAAGGCTGTTTAACACGTCCACAAAATCCCTTTGGACCGCAATTAAGGGATCTTTAGGGCCTACATCCTCTCTTTTCCCGCCGTTTTGATTGAAATCTTAATAACCACGCGTGTTCGATATTAGGGGTTGTGGGGGGGGGGTAGCTTGGGGCAGATATTTAGCCATGACTAACTGGTATTAGCGAGGCGTATAATTACCTAATAAATGGGAGATACTTCGATTTATCAAGTAATTTTATTAGTGATTTTTTTTCGAATATTGTGCAATCTCCCCGGGAACAATCGGTTTTGATTTTGATTTTTGTTTATTTGTGGGTGTGTTTTTGTTTGTGGTTTGGGGGTGGGTTTGCTTGGGTGGGTGTGTTGTGGTACCGGTGGATGTAAATATTATTTATTTCGCTTATTTCCTGCTTTTTTTTTTTTTTTTTTTTTTAAAGTACATATAAAACCCATTTTTGTTCTGAAAAAAGCCAATGTTAAATTTTTATTTTACCACCGTCGGAACTAGGTCATATTTTTGGTTGCAACTCATCTTAAAGTGGATTTGTATAAAGATTGTGTTAACGCAACTTTTTAAAAAAAACGCTCTGCGGGCCTGATACGGGCGCTTTTAACCTCCAGAATGCTATTGTTTTCTTATAAGCAAACAAGTTCAAGCCAATTCCTTACGAACCCTAAACGGCTATCGATTTGTATCGATATATGTGATGGAGAACGATAGGAAAAGGTATTGTGGATTTTGCCTTTTTTTTTTTAATTTCACACGTTGTGTTTTAATGCTCCCTAGGGGCCTTTGGGACCTGTACGTGTCAAAAATGTTTGTTTTAATTTAGCATAGCAATGTCAGATAATGACACAGTGTGCTGGTCCAAAATTTGCCTTCATAGGCCCAATGTCACTGGGGAAAATGGAGAAGATAGCGAAAAATTTGCGATTGCACGAAAAATACTGTAAATTGCTCAAATTTCACAAAATTGGCGAGTCTGGTGTGCAATTTAGGGCAGTTTTGAAGATTTTCGAAGATTTTGCCTTCACTTTCCGCTTTTTCCCCAGTGACATGGGCCTTTTGGGACAAAAATCAGGTATAGGTATAAGTGATGCAATTGAAAAGTCTTGTTTTCACACGTCTCACAAACCCCTTGGGACCGCAATTATGGGATATTTAGGGCCTACAAGCCTCTCTTTTCCCGCGGTTTGATTGAAATGCTTATAACCACTCGGTGTATGGCGAGATTAGGGGTTGTGGGGGGGTAGCTTTGGGCAGCTATTAGCACATAGACGTAGACCTGGGTATTATGAGCTGAGGCGTGTAATGTTACAATTAAGGGAAATATTTCGATGTATCAAGTAATGTTAAATTCGTGATTTTTTCGAAATGTGCAAATCTCACTGGGAAAACTCGGTTTATTTTGATTGTTTTTTGTTTATGTGTGGGTGTGGTTGTGTGTGGTGTGTGGGGGGCGGTGTGCTTGGGTGGTGTGTGGCTGGTACCGTTGATGTAAACATATTATTTATTGTTCGCTTTTTGTTTTTTTTTTTTTTTTTGTTTTTTTAAAGTACAATACAAAGTCCCCATTATTTGTTCGAAAAAAAGTCCAAATGTTAAATTTTTATTTGAACACGTCTTTGGAACAGGTGTCAATATTTTGGTTGGCTAAACTCATCTGTGAAAAGGTATTTTAAGACGTTTTGTTTACACGCAATTTAAAAAAAAACGCCTCTACGGCCTGATACGGGCGCTTTTACCCTCCAGAATGCTATTGTTTTCTTTATAAGAAAACAAGTTCATGCCCATTCTTACCGAAACCTAAACGGATTATCGATTTGTAATCGATGTATGTGATGGAGACCGATTGAAAAGGTATTGTGAGTTTGCCCTTTTTTTTTTTAATTTCACGGGTGTTTTTGCTCCCTAGGGGCCTTTTGGTACCTACGTGTCAAAAATGTTGTTTTAATTTAGCATAGCATGCAGATAAAAGGACACATGGTCAAAATTTGCTCATCAGGCCCCATGTCAGTTTCTGGGGGAAAATTGCAGAAGAACGAAAAATTTGCGATTGCACGAAAAATCTGTAAATTTCTACAGATTTCACAAAATTGTGAGATCTGGTTTGTGTAATTTTAGGCAGTTTTGAAGAATTCGAAGAGTTGCTAGCTTTCGCTTTTTCCCAGTGACATGGGGCCGTTGTTGGACAAAAATCAGGTATTAGGTATAGTGCAGCAATTTAAAGGCTTGTTTAACACGTCTACAAACATCCCTTGGGACCGCAATTAAGGGATATTTAGGGCCTACAAGCCTCTCTTTTCCCGCCGTTTTGATTGAAAAATGCTTTATAACCACGCTGTGTTGCGATATTAGGGGTTGTGGGGGGGGGGGGTTAGTTGGAGGGGCAGAGGGAGCAGATATATTAGCACATAGACTAGACTGGGTATTGGGCGATGGCGTGTAATGTACATAATTCAATGGGAGATACTTTCGATTATCAAGTAATGTTAAATTAGTGAGTTTTTCGAATATTGTTGCAAAATCTCCGGGAACATCGGTTTGATTTTGATTTTTGTTTATGTGTGGGTGTGTGTTTGTGGGTGTGGTGTGTGTGTGGGGGGGTGTGATTGGGTGGGTGTGTGTGGTACCGTTGATGGTAAACTATATTTATTGCGTTTTTTTTTTTTCTTTTTTTTTTTTTAATAGGAATATAAAAGCCCACTTTTTTGTTATGAAAAAAGCCAAATGTTTAATTTTTATTTTAAACGTCAGGAATCTAAACTAGGTAATATTTTTGGTTTTTTGCAAATCATTGAAAGTTGAGTTTACGATGTTCGGATTAACGCACCTTTGAAAAAAACGCTCTACGGGCCTGATAAGGGCGCTTTTATCCTCCGGGAATGCTATTGTTTCATTTATTAAGAAAACAAGTTCAACGCCAATTCCTTACCGGAAAACCAAACGCTTCGATTTGTAATCGATATTGTGAGGAGAACGATAGGAAAGTATTGTGATTTTGCCTTTTTTTTTTAATTGCACGGGTGTTTTATGCTCCCTAGGGTCCTTTGGTGACACTACGTGTCAAAAAATGTTGTTTTAATTTAGCCATGCAATTGCGAGAGATACATGGAACATGGTCAAAATTTGCTTCTCAGGCCCCATGTCACTGGGATAAATGCAGAAGATTAGCAAACAAATTTCGCGATGCACGAAAAAAAATACTTAAAGTGTCAGGATTCACAAAACTTGCGAGAATCTCGGTTGTGAATTTTCGGCAGTTTTTAGTTCTTAAGTTTTTGAAGGATTTTCGAAAGAGTTTGCCGACTTCCAGCTGTTCCCCAGTGACATGGGGACCCTTTTGGACAAAAATCAGGTATTAGGCTATAAGTGATTGCAATTGAAAGGATTTTAACACGTCTCACAAAACATCCATTGGGACCGCATTATGGGATATTTAGGGCCTACAAGCCTCTCTTTCCGCCGTTTTGAATTGAAATGCTTAAAACCACGCTGTGTGGATATTCGGGGTTTGGGGGGGGGGGGGGGGGTTTGGGGTGGGGGGGTAGCTGGGGGGCAGATATATTAGCACATAGACTAGACGGGTATTAGGCGATCGGCGTAGTAGTAATGTAATAATAAATGGGGAATACTTCGATTTATACGTAATGTTAAATTAGTGTTTTTTCGAATATTGTCAATCCTCCCGGGAACAATCGGTTTGATTTGATTTTTTGTTTATTGTGGGTGTGTGTTTGTGTGTGTGGTGTGGTGGGTGGGGGTGTGCTTGGGTGGGTGTGTGTGGTACCGTTGATGTAACCAATTATTTATTTCGCTTTTTTTTTTGTAAAGTACATATAAAAAAGCCATTTTTTGTTCTGAAAAAAGCCAAATGTTAATTTTTATTTTAACACGTCGGAACTAGGTCATATTTTTGGTTGCAAATCCATGAAAGTGTTTAAATTGTGTTAACGCACTTTTAAAAAAAAACGCTCTACGGGCCTGATAAGGGCGCTTTTATCCTCCAGAATGCTATTGTTTCTTTATAAGAAAACAGTTCAAGCCCATTCCGTACCGACAACCTAAAACGGCTAACGATTTGTAATCGATATATGTGATGGAGTAACGATTATGAAAATGTATTGTGACTTTTGCCTTTTTTGTTTTAATTTCACGGGTGTTTTTATGCTCCATAGGGGCCTTTGGTGAACAAATACGTGTCAAAAAAAGTTTGTTTTAATTTAGGCATAGCCAATGCAGATAACATGGAACACATGGTAAATTTGCTCATCAGGCCCCATGTCCTGGGGAAATGCAGAAGATAGCGAGAAAATTTGCCGGATTGCACGACACAATACGGTAAATTGGCTCAAGATTTTACAAAATTGCGAGATCTGGTTTTTGGGTACTTTTATGCAGTTAGTAGTTAGTTTTGAAGGATTTCGAAAGTTTGGCCTACTTTCCGCTTTCCCCGTGATGTGACATGGGGCCTTTTGGACAAAAACAGGGTATTAGGTAAAGTGATGAAATTTGAAAGGCTTGTTTAACACGCTTCACAAACATCCCTTGGGACCGCAAAATTAAGGGATATCTTAGGGCCTACAAGACTCTCTTTTCCCGCCGTTGTGATTGATTGCTTATAACCACGCTGTGTCTTGGTGTTGCGTATTAAGGGTTGTGGGGGGGGGCGGGTAGCTTGGGGCAGATATATTAGCAATAGAATAGACTGGGTATTAGGCGATGGCGTAGTACTGTAATAATTAAATGGGATACTTCGATTATCAAGTAATGTTAAATTAGTGATGTTTTGCGAATATTGTGCAAATCTCCGGGAACAATCGGTTTGATTTTGATTTTTGTTTATGTGTGGGTGTGTGTTTGTGTGTGTGGGTGTGTGTGTGGGGGGGTGTGCTGGGTGGGTGTGTGTGGTACCGTTGATGTAAAGACATTTATTGATTTCGCTTTTTTTTTTTTTTTGTGTTTGTTAAAGTTAAGTTACATATTATAAAACCCATTTTTTGTTCTGAAAAAAAAAGCCCAAAAATTGTTAAATTTGTATTTTAACACGTCGGAACTAGGTCTTTTTTGGTTGCAAATCATCTGAAATGATTTTAAGCTTTGGGTTAACGCACTTTTAAAAAAAAAACGCATCTACGGGCCGATACGGGCGCTTTTATCCTCCAGAATGCCTATTGTTTCTTTATAAGAAAACAAGTTCAAGCCAATTCCTTCGAAAACCCTAACGGATATCGATTTGTTAAGCGATAGATGTGATGGAGAACGATATGAAAATGTTATTGTGATTTTTGCCTGTTTTTTTTAAATTTCACGGGTGTTTTATGCTCCTAGGGGCCTTTGGTGAACACATACGTGTCAAAAAATGTTTGTTTTAATTTAGCATAGCAATGCAGATAAATGGACACATGGTCAAAATTTGCTCATCAGGCCCCATGTCACTGGGGAAAATGCAGAAGATAGCGAAAAATTTGCGAGTTGCAACGAAAAATACTGTAAATTGCTCAAGATTTCACAAAATTGCGAGATCTGGTTTGTGTAATTTTAGGCAGTTTTGAAGGATTTTCGAAGAGTTTGCCTTACTTTCCGCTTTTTCCCCAGTGACATGGGGCCTTTTGGACAAAAATCAGGTATTAGGTATAAGTGATTCAATTGAAAGCTTGTTTAACACGTCTCACAAACATCCCTTGGGACCTCGCATGGGATATTTAGGGCCTACAAGCCTCTCTTTTCCCGCCGTTTTGATTGAAATGCTTATAACCACGCTGTGTTGCGATATTAGGGGTTGTGGGGGGGTAGCTTGGGGCAGATATATTAGCACATAGACTAGACTGGGTATTAGGCGATGGCGTAGTAATGTACATAATTAATGGGAATACTTCGATTTATCAAGTAATGTTAAATTAGTGTTTTTCGAATATTGTGCAAATCTCCCGGGAACAATCGGTTTGATTTTGATTTTTGTTTATGTGTGGGTGTGTGTTTTGTGTGTGTGTGTGTGGGGGGGGTGTGCTTGGGTGGGGTGTGTGTGGTACCGTTGATGTAAACATATTATTTATTTCGCTTTTTTTTTTTTTTTTTTTTTTTAAAGTACATATAAAAGCCATTTTTTGTTCTGAAAAAGCCAAATGTTAAATTTTTATTTTAACACGTCGGAACTAGGTCATATTTTTGGTTGCAAATCATCTGAAAGTGATTTTAAGATTGTGTTAACGCACTTTTAAAAAAACCGCTCTAAACGGGCCTGATACGGGCGCTTTTATCCTCCAGAATGCTATTGTTTTCTTTATAAGAAAACAAGTTCAAGCCAATTCCTTACCGAAACCTAAACGGCTATCGATTTGTAATCGATATATGTGATGGAGAACGATATGAAAATGTATTGTGATTTGGCCTTTTTTTTTTAAATTCACGGGTGTTTTATGCTCCCTAGGGGCCTTTGGTGAACACATTACGTGTCAAAAACTGTTTGTTTTAATTAGCATAGCAATGCAGATAAATGGACACATGGTCAAAATTTGCTCATCAGGCCCCATGTCACTGGGGAAAATGCAGAAGATATCGAAAAATTTGCGATTGCACGAAAAATACTGTAAATTGCTCAAGATTTCACAAAATTGCGAGATCTGGTTTGTGTAATTTTAGGCAGTTTTGAAGGATTTTCGAAGAGTTTGCCTTACTTTCCGCTTTTTCCCCAGTGACATGGGGCCTTTTGGACAAAAATCAGGTATTAGGTATAAGTGATGCAATTGAAAGGCTTGTTAAACACGTCTCACAAACATCCCTTGGGACCGCAATTAAGGGATATTAGGGCCTACAAGCCTCTCTTTTCCCGCCGTTTTGATTGAAATGCTTATAACCACGCTGTGTTGCGATATTAGGGGTTGTGGGGGGGTAGCTTGGGGCAGATATATTAGCACATAGACTAGACTGGGTATTAGGCGATGGCGTAGTAATGTACATAATTAAATGGAAGTACTTCGATTTATCAAGTAATGTTAAATTAGTGATTTTTTCGAATATTGTGCAAATCTCCCGGGAACAATCGGTTTGATTTTGATTTTTGTTTATGTGTGGGTGTGTGTTTTGTGTGTGTGTGGGGGGGGTGTGCTTGGTGGGTGTGTGTGGTACCGTTGATGTAAACATATTATTTATTTCGCTTTTTTTTTTTTTTTTTTTAAAGTACATATAAAAGCCATTTTTTGTTCTGAAAAAGCCAAATGTTAAATTTTTATTTTAACACGTCGGAACTAGGTCATATTTTTGGTTGCAAATCATCTGAAAGTGATTTTAAGATTGTGTTAACGCACTTTTAAAAAAAACGCTCTACGGCCCTGATACGGGCGCTTTTATCCTCCAGAATGCTATTGTTTTCTTTATAAGAAAACAAGTTCAAGCCAATTCCTTACCGAAACCTAAACGGCTATCGATTTGTAATCGATATATGTGATGGAGAACGATATGAAAATGTATTGTGATTTGGCCTTTTTTTTTTAATTTCACGGGTGTTTTATGCTCCCTAGGGGCCTTTGGTGAACACATACGTGTCAAAAATGTTTGTTTTAATTAGCATAGCAATGCAGATAAATGGACACATGGTCAAAATTTGCTCATCAGGCCCCCTGTCACTGGGGAAAATGCAGAAGATAGCGAAAAATTTGCGATTGCACGAAAAATACTGTAAATTGCTCAAGATTTCACAAAAATGCGAGATCTGGTTTGTGTAATTTTAGGCAGTTTTGAAGGATTTTCGAAGAGTTTGCCTTACCTTTCCTCCCGCTTTTCCCCAGTGACATGGGAATTTTGGAAAAAATCAGGTATTAGGTATAAGTGTGATGCAATTGCAAGGCTTTGTTTAAAAACAAGTCTCACCAACATCCTTGGGACGCAAGTAAGGATCTATTTTAGGGCCTACAAGCCTCTCTTTTCCCGCCGTTTTGATTAAATGCTTATAACGACGCCGTGTTGCGATATTAGGGGTTGGGGGGGGGGGGTTAGCTTGGGGCAGCAGATATATTGCACATAGAATAGGGACTGCGGTATAGCGATGGCGTAGTAATGTACATAATTAAATGGGAATACTTCGTTTATCTGAGTAAAAGTAATGTTAAATTAGTGATTTTTTCGAATATTGTGCAAATCTCCCGGGGAACAATCGGTTTGTTTTGATTTGGTTTATGTGTGGGTGTGTGTTTGTGTGTGTGTGTGTGTGGGGGGGTGTGCTTGGGTGGGTGTGGTGTGGTACCGTTGATGTAAACATATTATTTATTTCGCTTTTTTTTTTTTTTTTTTTTTTAAAGTAACATATAAGCCATTTTTTGTTCTGAAAAAAGCCAAATGTTAAATTTTTATTTTAACACGGTCGGAACAGGTCATATTTTTGGTTGCAAATCATCTGAAAGTGATTTTAAGATTGTGTTAACGCAACTTTTAAAAAAATCGCTCTACGGGCCTGATACTGGCGCTTTTATCCTCCAGAATGCTATTGTTTTCTTTATAAGAAAACAAGTTCAAGCCCATTCCTTACCGAAACCTAAACGGGCTATCGATTTGTAATCGATATATGTGATGGAGAACGATATGAAATGTATTGTGATTTTGCCTTTTTTTTTTTAAATTTCACGGGTGTTTTATGCTCCCTAGGGGGCCTTTGGTGAACACATACGTGTCAAAAATGTTGTCTTTAATTAGTATGCAATTGCACAGTTAAATGGACACATGGTCAAAATTGCGAATCAGGCCCCATGTCCTGGGGAAATGCAGAAGATAGCGAAAAAATTGCTGTCGATGACAGAAAAATTACTGTTAAATTGCTCAAGGATTTCACAAAAATTGCGAGATCTGGTTTGTGTAATTTTAGGCAGTTTTGAAGGATTTTCGAAGAGGTTGCCTACTTTCCGCTTTTTCCCCAGTGACCTGGGCCTTTTGGACAAAAATCAGGTATTAGGTATAAGTGAATGCAAATGAAAGTTGTTAACCACGTCTCAAAACTCCCTTGGGACCGAAATTAAGGGATTTTAGGGAGACAAGCCTTCTCTTTTCCAGCCGTTTTGATTGAAATGCTTATAACCACGCTGTGTTGCGATATTAGGGGTTGTGGGGGGGGGGTAGCTATGCGGGCAGATATATAGCAAAAGACTAGACTGGGTATTAGGCGAGGGCTTAGTAATGTACATAATTAAATGGGAATACTTCGATTTATCAGTAATGTTTAATTAGTGATTTTTTCGAATTTTTTGTCAAATCTCCAGGCACCATCGTTTGATTTTGATTTTTGTTTATGGTGTGGGTGTGTGTTTTGTGGTGTGTGTTGTGTGGGGGGTGGTGTGCTTGGGTGGGATGTGTGTGGTACTAGTTGATGTAAACATTTATTTCGCTTTTTTTTTTTTTTTGTTTTTTTAAAGTACATATAAAATGCCATTTTTTGTCTGAAAAAAAAGCCAAATGTAAATTTTTATTTTTAACACGGTCGGAACTAGGTCATATTTTTGGTTGCAATCATCTGAAAGTGATTTTAAGATGTGTATTAACGACGCACTTTTAAAAAAAGGGCGCTCTACGGGCCTGATACGGGCGCGTTTATCCTCCAGAATGTTTATTGTTTTCTTTTAAGAAAACAGTTCAAGCCCAATTTCCTTACCGAAACCTAAACGGCTATCGATTTGTATCGATATATGTGATGGAGTAACATATGAAAATGTATTGTGATTTTGCCTTTTTTTTTTAAAGAGGTTTTAAATTTCACTGGTGTTTTATGCTCCCTATGGGCCTTTGGTGAACACAATACGTTTCAAAAAATGTTTTGTTTTAATTTGCTAGCAATGCGAGATAAATGACACATGGTCAAAATTGCTCACTAGGCCCATGTCACTGGGGAAATTCAGAAGATAGCGAAAAATTTGCGATTCCACGAAAAATAAACTGTAAAATGCTCAATTTCACACAATTGCGAGATCTGGTTGTGTAATTGTGGGCAGTTTTGAAGGATTTTCGAAGAGTTTGCCTTACTTTCCGCTTTTTCTTTCCCAGTGACATGGGGCCTTTTGGACAAAAATCAGGTATTATGTATAAGTGATGCAATTGAAAATTCTTGTTAACACTTCTCACCTCACAAACAACCCTTGGGACCGCAATTAAGGGAATTTTAGGGCCTACAAGCCTCTCTTTTCCTGCCGCCGTTTTGGATTGAAATGCTATAACGCCTCTGTGTG